>APFE030321127.1:0-13546 GCA_000404065.3 Pinus taeda
CTTGTCTTTGCTTGTCTTCTGCGATTTTATTTATGTTCTATCTGCAGTTTATCGTAATGCTGATGTGATTGCTAACTGTGAAAATTTAAATAAATTGCTCTAGCATAGAACATACCTAATCTTAACAACTTGCGAAATTTTACTTCAAAAAATTTCACCAGAAATTCCTTTATTAAAAACCAATGGAATTGCATAACTTACACCATGAAATTATCGACCAACACAATGAAATGAGTTCTGATGTGATTGTCACGGAAAAAATTCTCAGAAACAAATAACTTTTAGAACATGAAAACCCCACAAAGTCTGCAACTCAAAATACATGGGAAGAATAACAGCAAACTAAGCCTTATTATATTAATGAGAACATATTACATGCCAATACAACTACCAATCGCTGAGCTGGAAAATATCTAAGATGGCCTCCAAATAGTTGTTGCAATACCAATCCTAGCCTCCAAAACTGCAACCGAAAATGACGCCCAAATTGGATATATGAGTGATCCCCACTTCAATCCATAAATCTGCTCCAGATCTGCTCACTAACTGATGCTGATAAAACCCAATGAGATCCCTGAATGAAATATCCACAACAATGAGTTGGGGTTTCGTCCAACACACCAAGAAACTCTGATCCTGAAACCCAAGCTCCCAGAAACTCTCCACAAGAAAATACTCCAAATCCAAGATGCCCAAATAACTTGCTTTCCCCCTCTTTTAAAGACTTAATGGATCCCTCTCCAACCTTCTAGAAGCAAAAGATACAAGGTACAGAAAGGTACAAGGTACAAAACAAAAACAGAAAAGGGAAGAAGGTACAAGGTAGAAAAGCAACATTAAAGTGACTAAGGAGGCTCTTAATGAAGGGGGGACATGAAAGGGGGGTCAATGGGAGATTAAATCTCCACCCTTGATCAAGGAGAGCTAAGATCTAATCTCAACCCTTGATCATAGGGTTAGGGATTCACCTCATTATGAGAGACTAAAAAGGGAAAAGGGCAAGGAGAGCTCATTCATTCTTCAATTGCAAGGTTGGAGAAGAGGAGGCTGAGATAGCCAAAGAAGAGAACCTACAACAATTATTTTGCTCAAGGAAAAAGGGCCGAGATAGCCAAAGAAGAGAACCTACAGTAGTGATTTTGCTGAAGGGAAAATGGGTCGAGAGAGCCAAAGAAGAGAACCTACAGCAGTGATTTTGCTGAAGGAGAAAGGGGTTGTGATAGCCATTTGTAGGTGGAGAGAATGAGTTAATACAGCAATGAAGAGAAGACCAATAGACCTGAGTTCCTAGTCCTGTAGAGTAACACGGAAAACAAGGAAGAGGAGGCTGCTACAACACTCATTTCCAGTGCGAGTTTCAAGGAGGGCCAGTGCATTTATTACTGTTCTTACAAGCCCAAAAATCAAGGAGGGGCAGCGCAGAATTTGAGGTGATATTATTGATTTGGGGTAGCATCAGATGTGCTCTAGCCACGAAAATTGGTGGAGAGGCTAAAGCACATGAGATCTCCAATACCTATAAATGGTTTGGGCAGAATCTAACCAGTTTGGGAGATATTAAAATAATTAATATTTTTAATGAAGTCCCTAAGTCTAAACTCAGGGAAAATAAAATATTAATGTCAATTAATATAAAACTTAGTTAGAATGGTCCAAAAGTCGTGGATCAAGCCAGATCTAATCTTAGCCATTGATTAGGGACTTAATCTCGGTCGTTGAACTGTCAACGAGAAAAGTATAAGAGGAGGCTTAAGGGTCACTTGGAGAACACACCAGAGTGATCAATCATTCTATTCTCTAGAGCGGGGTTTGCTAAGAGAGATAGAATCAGCGATCAGCAGCAAGGGGCAATGAATACATACCAAAGAGGCAGAGTCAGTACCAGAGAGAGTGCAGAGCCGGGAGAGGGTTGACACAGAGCCTACTAGAGGCCACGCAGAAGCAGCCAAAGGCCACGCAAAGGTAGCCATGCACTGTGTAGAGCCTAAGGAGGGGCAGCGTGGGAGACGCAGAGGCTCCAAAGGCTGACGCAAAGCCTAGAGAGGCTGATGCAGAGCCAAGAGATGCTGGGCCAGAGTGGCTGACGCAGACCCTAGATGTTGACACTAGGAGATTTCGTGGGGCATATTGGGGCTGATATCTGTCTCCGAGTGAGAGGTACTACTGCAGAGGGCATTCTCTGTCGGGTGAGCTATTTCTGGCACCCAGATTGTATTATGAAACTACTTAATAATAAAACCCTCAGATCGCTGCACCAATTTTTCCGCATTGGGTTTTTCCGTGGACATTAGTCCAAAAATAATGATGTCACTTGTGTGCTTATTTTTCCTTCAATTGATGATCTGTATGTGTTGAGACTATACTTGTATTTATTTTTAGTATTTACATGGTAAATAACTTGTTAATTAAGAGAACAAGTAGGAAGAAATAAATCAGAAAGTACAAGAAGGATTTCTAACAGTTAGACTTAGAAATTCCAACATGGCATCAAAGCATTGTTGCAGATCACAGGATAACTGAGGGCATCGACTGAGCAGAGCAGCAGCAGCAGAAACAGTTGTTCCGAGTGACAGAAGTTGTTCCTAGCAGAAAAGCAGCAAGGAAGGGGTGACACAGTGCCTGTGTCATCAGTTCGAGCTGGGAAGAGGATCAGCACAGTGGCAAAGAGGAGCAAACCTGACCTATGCAGTGCCCAGTCACCTTTCTCAGCCAGGAAGGATTGACGCCCATGGCCAGGAGGTGCAGATTTTGCTGGTGTCGGGATTGTGCAGAGCCTAGAGGCTCTAACCTTCAGTCTGTTGAGGCATAGGAGGTTGTGGGTAAGTTACAGAGTGAAGCTGGTGGGGTAATGTGGTCAGAACAGTACCTAACAGGGCAAGACCAAGGAGGAGGGAGTTGCTATCAAGGATTTCTAGCCAAGAAATCCAGATCAATGATGCAGCTGCACTAACGATCAGAGTGGAGGCATTTCGACTTTGCAGAGGGGTTTCCAGGAGGGAAATCGAGGCTCAAAGAGAGTCACACTGAGAAATTCCAGGAGGGAAGTAGAGAGACTCAGAAGAGTCGAAAGAGGAGCAGCGAAATGGTAGTAAATGTGGTAAGGGATCAGGACAGACTGGACGGAGCCTCAAACTTCGTAGTCTGGAAGGCCAGGATCTTGTCCATTCTAGACAGGAATCGTCTTAAGCACTTCACCTTGAACATGATAGTGATCCCAGTTGACTCGACTGAGAACAAAAAGTATGAGGAGACAATGGCGAGAGCCAAGAGCATCATCCTTGATGGGATCAAGGACCATGTAGTACCACATATTGCCGAAAAGAACACGGCAAATGCGATGTGGGAGGCCCTAACGAAATTGTATCAGCATACTTCCATGCAGAGGAAGATGCTATTAGAAAATCAGTTGCGGTCATACCAAATGCAGAAGGGAGAACAGATAGACACCTTCCTTAGTTGATTGAAGGAGATCTGGGATCAACTGGCCACACCGGTTAAGGAGATGTTGGTGAGGACCGCATTTAACGCAGTCTCAAAGGATTGGGAGGTATTTGTCTAGAGCATACTGGGCAGGTCGACTTTTCCAGATGGGGAGGAACTGTGGGCAGCTCTTCGTCAAGAAGAGATCAGAAGGCTAACCAAGGCAGGAAGCAACGACAAGGGGCTCAAAATCAAGGAGGAGGAAGAGGAGGATGTTGCCATAGCATCTGAGGGAAAGCAGGAGAAACAGAAGAAGAAGGACCTCTCCAAGGTCAAATGCTTCCACTATGGGGAACTAGGTCACTATGCGAACCAGTGTCCATGAAAGAAGAACAAGGGAGAGGCTCCTGAGACCAAGGCTGCGCCAGCAAGGGCAGAGAAAGAAGTGGAGACAAATGATGACTGTGCCATGAGTGCTCATGCGCCACCTGAGAGGAAGTGGGGAGACATCGAGCTGTAGTCAGATGGACTACAAGCGATGAGGGGCAGGATCCTCGAGATACCCAACCTCTTAGATTATACCTTGCTATGAGAGCCCCGAAGAGGAGCAGCAGGACTGACAGATGTGGATAGAGGGACAGAGGGAGCTACAGTGCAAGAGTCCCAGAACAACGTGAGGCAGCAGTGAAAGATGCACAGAGTTGTTGCAGCAGCGCAGAGGGCAGAGAGGGAGCACTGGCCAATGACAGAGGGAGCTTCAGCATCAAGAGTGTTTCTAGCCTGATGGAGATGTCAGAGTTGGGAGATCAGTTACTTCTCAGTAACTGAGTTGCAGTGCAGCAGTTAGCAGTGGCAGTGCTATGGGCAACACAATGCAGCATGATGAGAGGGGTTGCAGTGCAAATGCAGCTGTGGCAGTGACAGGGCCATGGGCAGCAGCACGGATGCAGAGGG
Organism: Pinus taeda; assembly: GCA_000404065.3. Taxonomy (NCBI): domain Eukaryota; kingdom Viridiplantae; phylum Streptophyta; class Pinopsida; order Pinales; family Pinaceae; genus Pinus; species Pinus taeda. The sequence continues at coordinate 4,375 of APFE030321127.1, forward strand.
AGTTGCCATACAAATGCAACAGTGGCAGTGGTAGGGCCATGGGTAGCAGTACATGATGCAGCAGTGCAGAGGATATTGGGCAACAGGCCTAGCATCAGCACAGGGACCGATGCTAGATGATCAGGGGGATGCTCAGAGAGGAGTACTACTAGAGCATAGTACTCGCTAAGAGGGAGTGTTGATTTGGGGTAGCATCAAATGTACTCTAGCCACGAAAATTGTTGGAGAGGCTAAAGCACATGAGATCTCCAATACCCAGAAATGGTTTGGGCAAAATCTAACCAGTGAGATATTAAAATAATTAATATTTTTAATGAAGTCTCTAAGTCTAAACTTAGGGAAAATAAAATATTAATGTGAATTAATATAAAACTGAGTTAGAATGGTCCAAAAGTCATGGATCAAGCCAGATCTAATCTTAGCCATTGATTAGGGACTTAATCTCGGTCGTTGAATTGTCAACGAGAAAAGTATAAGAGGAGGCTTAAGGGTCACTTGGAAAACACACCGAGTTGATCAAGAATTTGATTTTCTGGGGCAGGGCTCGCCAAGGAAATAGAAGGAGTTATCAAAGTTGCAACTGAAGGGCAGTGAATGCAGTAGCAGAGAGGCAAAGACAGTACCAGGATCAGCAGCGCAGAAGCCAGGAGAGGGTACACGCAGAGCCAGCCAGAGGCCACGCAGAAGCAGTCGGGGGCCACACAGAGGCAGCTAGGAGCTGCATAGAGCCTGAGGAGGGCCAGCGTGGGAGACGCATAGGCTCCAAAGGCTGACGCTGGGCCAGAGAGGCTGACGCAGACCCTAGAGGTTGACGCTGGGAGATTTTGTGGGGCAGATTGGGGCTGATATCTGTCTCCGACTGAGAGGTACCACTGCCAAGGCCATTCTCTGTTGGGTAAGCCATTTCTGGCACCCAGATTGTATTATGAAACTGCTTAATAATAAAACCCTCAGATAGCTGCACCAGTTTTCCCACATTGGGTTTTTCTGGGGGCATTAGTCCAAAAATAACGGTGTCACGTGTGTGCTTGTTTTTCCTTCAGTTGATGATCTGTATGTGTTGAGACTGTACTTGCATTTATTTTCAGTATTTACATGGTAAATAACTTGTTAATTAACAAAACAAGTAGGAAGAAATAAATCAGAAAGTACAGGAAGGATTTCTAACAGTTAAGACTTTGAAAATCCAACAGATATCAGTCAGACAGAGGTTCAGTTTTTTATGCAGAAAAGACTGGTATGACTGCTCAAAATTCGAGGGGGAGAGTGAAGACCTGAGACACGATTTTTGGGGTTTAAAAGCTCACTGTTGGCACGCAGTTCAAGAAACTACTTGCTGGTTCCAGCACACAGTCCGAGGAGCTGAGAGAGAGTCTCAGCGTGAATTTCGAAGTGATGAAGGTGGCATCTCAGCAAGTTTTTCATCTCAGCAAGTTTTTCAGAAGCAGTCTGTGTGTGAAGTTTGAGGGTTAAATTGTCAGTCCAGTGGCTCATTTTTCTGAGCAGAGGAAACTGATCAGAAGCATGAGATTTGATGCTGGAAAGTTCAGTCTGTGGCATGAGTTTCAATGCATTGATGACTGAACATGTGGCACGAATTTCCAGACTGATACAATCTCCTAGAGGCTGGCACAATTTTAAAGGTGAGAGATAAGTACCCCTGTCATTTAATGCCATAATTAATTCTCTGATATTTGCAATAAAATTCTCTTCTACACTGGTTTTCCCCTTGTGGGTTTTTCCAGGGTCAGAGATTGACCAAAAACAAGTGTTCATTTGTTGGGATGCTTGTGTGAAATTTATTTTATCCGCTGAAAGTGAAAGTTAAAGATCAGAGGTAGCTTAGCATTTTTTTATTTGAATGCATATTCATGTTTATATATCAGCTACAGTGGAATGGGTTGTGGGCATTAAACAGTGATGTGCAAAACAAACTAAAACCGGAGGGGATACAGGGACCTAAATTTTTCTACACATTGTTTGAAACAAAGACAATATTCAAACTATATTCTTAAGAATGTTAGTTCCACTACAATTTGGTCTCAAAGTAGAGGTCGTCTTGGGAATCACAATACAACAAGTTCATTCCAAGTACCTTATAAATGCACAATCCCACAGAAGATCAAATTGGAGTGGTTAGGTCCTTTGACAATTCAACAATTCTGCTCAAAGCTTAAAAGACCATATCATCTTATCTCATCAACCATCACAACTTCAGAGAAACAGAGAATCATGAGAAAGTATTGACCCATAACAAAAGATGAAATCTATCAATTAACATGCTTTGAGGACGAAGCATTTCAAAGGGGAAGGAAATGTTATGTATATGAAAATAAAATATTATATATATATATCACTTAGGATATTAATTATTGAAAATTGCATCACATAAAGACATGACTTTACGTGAAAGCTCATTTGAGGACACTACAAATACCAAGGTCACTCATCATTGTAAAACATATCATATCATTCGATCACATCTTATTATAATTATATATTTTATTATTTTTTACTTCATGGATTTCTGTTTATTGCCTTATGCTGGATATTTTTTTAGTGAATGAACCATGTTCATTTCACAAACTGTGGAGAAGAAGGTAGTCATTCTGCCTACAAAAATCAATTCATGCCTGCCATTTAAGTCATCTAAGATCTTTTGCAAAAGACTAGATTTGTTTTGATCCCAAGACTGTCAGCATAATTTTCTTCTAATGTTAATAAGAAGTTGACAATTTATTTTATGTAGATATCATCTTATAAATTTTAGGACTCAATGTAGAAAACAAAACAACTTTCAATGCTTAAAACAGCAACACTCACAAACTTATTCAAAGGGTTGCACTTACAAGTACAATATTTTTTATCCCCAAATTGAGATAGTATTTTCTGCATATCAAATAATGAAAATTCGTGTAATAAGCCCTAATGGTTACTTCACATAAGAAAGAAAAACTCAAGGAAAATAATATTGTTTACATCAGAATATATGAGTAATCCTTTAAATAACATCATATATTTGCCTTGCAGCAATATTTGTGGAATTTCAATCACATTATCTACAATCATTGCTAACAAGATTGGAACCAGAACCAAAATGGTCAACCCTACAAACCAGGCTATAAAAACTCGAGGAAAAAAATATTGTTTACATCAGAATATATATGAGTAATCCTTTAAATGCCATCATATATTTTAGTTGCAGCAATATTTGTGAAATATCAATTGCATTATATACAATCCATATTACCAAGATTGGAACCAGAACTAAACTGGTCAACCCTACAAACCAGGCTATAAAACCAAAAAAAATAGCCGACAAAAAAATTCAATTTACTGCATGTGTGTGTGTGTAAAAAAAAAAATAGACCATAAATATGCAATTTTTCTCATGTATCTAGGGTGAATATAGCAAAGTAGCATTGAATGTAATACAGATGTGAACCAAAACACATAAGCATTGAGACTCTAAATAAATGTTGCAAACATTAGCAACAAGCAGAAACTCAAGAAAATTTCAACTAGTGACATTGGAAAAATAGAGAAAATATCAACAAAAATCACCAAACTTTAAAAAAGTATAAAATATAAGCATTTTAAAAATCATCCAAAAACAGTTGACAATGTTCAAAATTGGCGCACACAAAAATCACAAGGGCAATTTTTCATTTCAGAGCAAACACAACAGAATATTATAAAATTCCCCAATAAATTGACAATGTTTGCATAACTGCTCAAAATAATATCTAGAGGCCAAAAATAATCATACTATAGAATCAAATCAAACTAAATCATATGAATCTAGATTCTTTACATGGGTATGCTCAGCATCTTGACCCAATGCCTTTGAAGATCCAAGGCCAATGTATCTTATCGCAATGGAAGCAGCTAGATGTCATCTAGGTTAACCCATCCACAATACAAGGAGACCATTATTAAGTACATGAAAAATAGGTATTAGGATAGTTGTAGGGTGTGCATTTTTCGTTTTTCTTCAATTTTTTGTTTTTTGGAGGGTGGTGGAGATGCATCAGTACAAAACCAGTCAAATCAGCCAATTTTCACTGTTTTTTTACTTGAACTGGATGATCTAACTGGTTTTGACTGGTTCAGAACAAAACCAGCCCAAACCAATTTGAATCACAGGTTCAGGCTGGAAATCCTCAAAGCCAGTTAGAACCAGCAAGTTCAACCAGTTCTGATAACAATGCCTATAATTCAATAGTTCATGTATAAACTATAAGTAAGAAGTTGGAGCTTACAAGAAAATTGAGAATGTTACAAGATGAAGTTATGGTGTAGTCCTCAAAAAGGAAACCGTGATAGACGTAACTTTCTCCATAAAAGGACTGACATATTTCACTTCAATCAAACCATTAGAAGCCAATCCGGAAAGAAGACAAACTGTTCACTATATTGATTTACAATTTGGTTTTGTCTTCTGACTTGAGTATTGATCATGCTATGCAAATCTATTCATAAATGTGATTACGAATTAAATATTATAATAGGGTAAAACCATTACAATACTGTAGTTACTAACTCATGCTGAACACAATCTTGACATTTTCAATGAAGACAAACCTGAAATGTCTTGCTAAAAATCTTGATCTTGGAAGTACTTTCTCGAACTGCATATTCTCCATCTGAAGCCCAAACAAATTCAAGTGCAGATCCAAAGGATCTATTCCTCCATTCCAGTGCCGTATAAATTATGTATTCACCATCACCACATACAACAACAAATCTTCCATTTGGATTGTGCTTTAAACTCTGCAATATGAAAACGTTAACATCAGCAGGGACAAAGATAACAGGAAAATTACTAATTAACGTTATTATAAAACTTTAAAAGTCTAAACATGCTTCCTAGAAAAGGACGGTATTTTGTCTTGAAGTACTTTAGATGTACGAAAATAGAATTTACTAGCTAGTTAATTTTGACCATAGCAATTTCCATTAAAAAAATTGCAAAGCTCTCAAATATATCACTACAAAAATGTATACAGGCAGTACCGATAAAACGGAGACCAAGTGATTAAAATGTAACAAGTACAACCTTTGGGGACCTTTCATAGTCCAACATATGAAATATCATTTTTGGGACTACTTGGGTAGAGTGTCACAAATGCATACCTATATGCCCCATTAGCACTAGTCAGAATGATCAACTTCTTATGATTTTGAATAGTCCACTTAACACTCATTGCATCAGGGGTGAAGAATCGGGACTGAAAATAGCAAAATGAATCACATAGCATCAACCATCACCTTTGGGACTTGCACCAATAACAAGGACTCCCTGAGAAGGTCACCCATTCCAGACTTCATGGCTCAAGTGTGCTTTAACCATGGAGTATTTCCCGTAGTCAACACCACATAGATTGCTACGGCTACCCCACAAATGCTTAATAAAGACTCAAGGGAGTTCTACATTAATAGTTCAACATGAAATCTTATTTTTGAGATTATCTGAATCGAGTAAGTTATTAACGAAAGGCCTATATCACATGAGCATTAATCAGAATTACCAATTTCTCACAATTGTGAACAGTCCCCCTAGCTCTCAGTCCATCAGGGGATGCTCACAGAGCTGAAGTAGGATTGAAACTAGCAAACAGTGCAACGAATGCTGAACAGTGACTTTGTACTGGGAATGAACCGTAGCTGACAATGCCAAATTATTGAAAGATGAACTCAAGGTGATTACACTGCAGGTCAGTAATATACTACAATGGTAACAATTCTAGGCAAAACTCAGTAGATTTTTGTATACTTGTATCAAAAAGCCAAGCAATTCTCGGGGAAAATTGTCAAAGCAGCTTCAGATATCTGCAAATTCCAAGCTATTTGGTCCACTAAATTACATTGTATAGGAACGGTAATAATGCAGAAGGATTACATCATTTTGACGAATCCAGAGTCTAGACCATCTTGGACAAAGGATTGTCCCACACTTCATAAAATTGAAAGGGAGATATAGGATCAAAGCATCAAGCCTTTATACTGATCTTTCAAGAGGACGTTTTACCACTTATCTGGGTTCATCTTCCAGAAGAAACCTAAGGGGATAGTACTACAGACCTCCAAACATTCCAAGATAAAGTTATAGGGATTCAATGAAATGATCTTTGCCCATTTATCAGATGAAAGCAAGCTGAATGTAAGTGTTATAAAGGTGAGACTGCATGTGAAATACTTTTTATAATATTATTTACCTGTGAGGCATTCACAAACAGCTTGTTTGCAAAGTGACAGTAATTATCAGATAGTTACATATGCGAAAATGTAGATGAGATAAGATAATTTTATTAATTTCCAACAGATGCCCACAAAAGTAGGTTAATAGGACTGCTAAGTACAATGATATCATTACAAAGCAGTAGCACCAAAATGGCAAAATGTCTCCTAAATAAAGACCAAGATACAAAAGGTAAAGTAAAGCATGAGATCTATGCTAAAGCATGAAAAACCATTGACTCCGAGCACAGGCAGCTGCACTGGGAGGGAGATGTACATACTACAGAAGGAAAGGATTTGAGAACTGGAGAACTCAAGTACAGGTATATCATGGTCCACTAATTAATCTCTCCTAACATCCGAGGCCAAATGAAGAATTCTCAGATAGAATGAAGTACAGAGGAAGAGGTAGGAGAAGAGTTGGACCACCCACTGCAAAACTATTTGGAAGAGATAACCATCTACTAAGGCCCAGGTGATCTCATCTACCTGCAGTAAGCGATATGGTTCAGCAATGAAGCTAAGATCTCTATGGAGGCAGGGATGGTCCCTTGCGTCCACATTGACCTGGAATTGGAGGCAACGCTATTAGCACCGTAAAGAAGGAAGTAATCCTCTTGGTTGAATCCTGTCTATGAGGAGGCTGGAGGATGTGGGCATGAAGCCTGAAGACCTCTTGCATGTATAAGGCTAGACATCTGTGGTTGGGGTACCTGAAAAAACTAGAGAAGGTCTGAATCCCCCTAAATAGACAATGGAACCTCCCACAGATGTCATAATAGCTGGGGTAGGACATTAACTGCTCCTCTATCTCAACCTCACAAAGATGACAGAGTTGGTAAATCCTCTCTACCCATACAATCTGGTGATCCATCTCAACTCAAAGTATATGCAAGCTGACTTAGATCTAGCCCAAGCAAATACGAAAAGAGTGAACAAAGTAATGAGATGAATATGGGGTTTGGATAAGGATTCCATTCTCACCTCCACTAAGTGCTCAACATAGAAGGCCATCTTCAAATGTAACCCACCTTGGGGATTTGTCCAAGTGACCTACATAAATTGTCTGCAAATGTTGTCCTAGATGATCATGTTCAACATCTGCCTGGTAGGTAAGAAGTCGCCAAGTGCATCTAGGGACTTTCTAAACAGAATATGCCAGTCCATTGAAATACATATGGACTCCAAAATGTTTGAGACCCCTACAAACCAACACTGGGTACAGCCAGGAGGGCTAGATAAGGTAACAAACTCAGATGAACTCCGAATGCATTGCAGAAGTGAAACAAGGAGGAAAATAGTCTCAAGTTAGAAGGGTTGGGCACCGAACTCTGAAAGAATGATGTGTTGGAGTATTGCCTGCTCACAATTGATGTTGTGTCTAAGGAGAAGGATCTGCACTATCTCAACTAAAGCATAAAAAGAATGAAGTGAGGCCCTAAGAATTGTACTCCCAAATTGTACCCTGAGGTAGTGGTGATCTCAGTCTCCTCTCTAAAAAAGAATGGTGATTCAATAGTACATTCTTCAACCCATTGAAGATCATGCAAATAGGACCCTAGCTCATCTATATGTTGAAATATGTAACTAGGTTCGGTCTTCACAATGACATATGGAACATTGATTTTATGTATTCAATGAAAAGAGAAAAATAAATTTAGAATTATTGTTTCTTGAGGCATGGGTTTCATGCTCAAGGGAAATTTATTTTAGGTCAAGCTCCCTTTGAGAGCTTCTACGATGTCATTGAGTCTATAGAGTCGGAAGAATTTTCGTCATGTATGAATAACCGTTCTTGGGTATGTTACATATTTATTTGAGTCAATATGAGTCTAAAATTGTAAAGGAAACCCCTCAAGGATCAAGGATACAAAACACAAGTCAAGTAGGCCTAGAAACTTCATCAAGTCGGCCTGCCAAGAGATATCAGCCTATTGTGGAAGCCCAACAACGCATATATAAAGGACGACTCGGCCTCTCTCAAAGGACACATAGAAGCAATCACAGAAGTTCAATCTAGCAACAATAAGGAGTCCTATACCATAGAGAAGGAACAACAAAAAGGAAGAACGAAAAAAAGAATTGTTTTGGGCCTGTTTTGAGACATCCTTTCCACACGTATGATCTGCAACTAGGGCACACTTCTCAGCTAAGATTACAGTCGCCATAGAAGATTGAATATCGGTAGAGGAGGAGTCATCTTGGAGGCCGAGTGGTTGAAGTAAAGATATCTCATCAAGCAAAGAAGAAAGGAAGGCAATTTCTCCACTTGACTACACGAATTGTCTAGGGTTTCTGCAGTAAAATCTAATTGCAGACAGAATATTGCAGGTCCGAAAAAGGAGGTCGAAGAAAAAGTCATCATCATTGGAAGGCGTGTTTAACTAAAGTTGACTTTGTGCAAGAAAAGTGTTCATCATAATGACTTGATCTTGGAGGGGTTGTGGTCAAGGGTTTTGGTCATGGTCTTGGTATTCTTCAATTGAAGTCTCTATAAGAAGAATTGTTTTGGGCCTGTTTTGAGACATCCTTTCCACACGTATAATCTGCAACTAGGGCACACTTCTCAGCTAAGATTACAGTCACCGTAGAATACTGAATTTCGGTAGAGGAGGAATCATCTTGGAGGCCGAGTGGTTGAAGTAAAGATATCTCATCAAGTGAACAAGAAAGGAAGGCAATTTCTCCATTATATTGACTACACGAATTGTCTAAGGTTTCTGCAGTTAGATCTAATTGCAGACAAAACATTGCAGGTCCGAAAAAGGAAGTCGAAGGAAAAGCCACCATCATTGGAAGGCGTGTTTAACTAAAATTGACTTTGTGCAAGAAAAGGGTTCATCAGAATGACTTGATCTTGGAGGGGTTGTGGTCAACAGTCTTGGTATTCGTCAATTGAAGTCTCTATAAGAAGAAGAATTCGTTTGGTTTT
>APFE030321131.1:2715-13214 GCA_000404065.3 Pinus taeda
GCCAAATCTCCCACAGTGACATGATTATAGACTAATTCAGTAGAGCGAACTTGTACGACGTGCCAAGTGTCCCTGTTTTGACCTTTGGCCCTAAAAAATATATACAAGAAACTACAGTCCGTCCTCTTTCTATTCCTTCTTATGAAATTTCAATATGATGCTCAGAGAGAAAGCTATGACGATTTTCCCCAGGTCACCTGTTTTGAATGTAATTCAGGATTCTGCAAAAGGACCAACTTCCTCAGTTCATATCTCCAAAAATATAGTGCAAAAAGCTCTGAAATTCGGACCTGAGATTTAGTACGATGTTTTCTAAAATGGGTTTTTTTTTAGCTTCTGAAACGTCGCATAAAAAAAGTTATAGAAAAAATGCCACGATGACCTGTTTGGAGCAGCGAAACCCTAATCCAAAGCTCTATGATACCAAATGTTATGGAACCAGCTCAAGAAAAAGATAGAAAAGATAGATCAACGCCTTAGAATTCAGCCTCTTCGAGGGGACAACCTCTTTTACATTACATAAATGAACAATTCTTGGATGATTCAAACGAAAAAACCTCCTTTCTATATATAGGAGTCTAAGGAGTCACAATATAACCCAGCCAACCTAGCAATAATAATATAAATCCACAAATATAACAATAGAGGGATTCTATGGGGCACAGTAATAACAATATGGGGACAATAGGGGCACAAAAATATTAATAAAGGGGTACAACTACAATAGTAATGGGGTAATCACTAGTATTATAGGGACCCAACATCCATGATGTTAAATCCATGACACTATATGTTAATAGCACCATCTATAACAATAATATCCATTTGTGTTTGTACCAAACTATCCTTGTTGGAAGGCATAAATTATTATCTACTTTCTTTAGAAAGCCAAAACTTCTCAAAATTGGAGATCAACACCAAAATCTAGCCTTCAACATGAAATAAGAAGTAAAATATGCAATGAATAATTTTCAAAATCTGTGACAAGGGTTTGATTGGTGACCTAGGTTATTTAAGCAACGGATCGATTAGATTGAAAATACATAGACACTTGAAAAGGAATACAGCAAATAAATACAATAAGCAAATATAAGAACACAAGAAATTAATAAGGAGTTCACCCTATCCTCCAGGGCTACATCTCTGGTCCAACTCTCAGTGGTGGCCTTCTTTTATTGTGTCTTAAAGTAGAGAATTACAAAGAAGGAGCTCAATAAGAGTCTCCTGTCACAGGATAGATTGGCAGGGTGGTTCCTGGATTTCCCAAGCCACTAGAGTACACAAACTCTTGGCCTTACCAGCTTTCTGACCTCTCGAGTCTACAATGGAAGGAGCCCAATGTGGTGCTCAATCCTAACAGATTCCCTTCAGGGATGGATCGAATTTCTCAAGCCCTCTGGTGCTCGATGCTGCTTTTGGTCAATTCGGCCCTTTGTATTCTCACTACTTTTTGCTCTCTCTGTCTACTTTCTCTGTTCTTCCATGTGTGTGTGTGGGTGTATCTTGTTTCCTCTGTTGGTCTATGCACAGCTTTAAAGCTACTCAAGCTCATGGCTGTTTGATTCCTCTTCCAATTGCATCGGATCGCCTGCTACAGCTTCGCTTGGATTTCCCTGTCTCAGCATCATCATCAGACTCACAGGGAGCGGCCACTTGTCCTCCTGCAAACTACGCTAGCTTTCTTCATCAATTTGGTTCTTTAGTTATGTTATGGAATGAGTCATTGGCCACCTTGGCGGTCAAAGCGGACATCAAGTTCTTCTAAATCACGGCTTAATCCCTTGTTAAATCCGGTCTTATCGTCGAGTGTGACATCAGTCGTCAGATCTAGATCCCACCAGATCCAATGCCATCTGCTCATTTTGCACGGTTGACTTGCTCGACCATTAGCGCACGATGAGAGGAAGTTTTCTCTTTCCTTCGCTTGCCACGCGTTGGGCACTGAGTGGAATCACTCTGCTTTTTCCAAAACTACTTACCACACAAGGGTGCCCCTAATCAATGTTGTGGTTTTTGGAGTGTGGGTCCCTCCTTGCCTTTAGCCTTTTTTCCCCACGGTTTTCTCGACTCCCTTGCGACCAAGCGCTCGGGGCCCCTCCATTTTGAGGGTTTTTACCCAACGATGCGTGATTAGCGCTAAGCACATCAAAACTCCTTCTGTTTCCCGATCCAGGCTTCTTAGGGGCTAATTTCACCTCCTGCGTAGTCTCCATGGGCCTCAGTCAGCGCGCTTTGACCGAGGTCCTCGTCGTTCCACGCTAACTTCCAACTGCCACTAGTTTAAAGGTGTTTTTTTATTGTTGTTTTGAATTCTTTGAAGTTTGTCCTGACCTGGTACATCCATGGTTCTATTGATCATTCTTTATGGATCCAATTCGGATCATATCTACCAACTAAGGATTTAATTCATCCTTCATATTCAAGTAAGTAGTTTCTACTGAAATCCATTTCCTTGATCTCTCAACTAGATCTGATCCAAGGGGAATCACCAGGAACATAATAAATTAAAATCCAAATGTGAGTAGGGGATTCTTGTCTAGGAAAGGATTCTTGTTCTACTATAAGTTATAGTGGAGGAGGTTGAACATAAGAGAACCCTTAAGTGTCTACTAAAGGTGACAATCGATGAAGATGAGCACTTGACATACTGGTAGAGCATGAATTGTATGTTTACATATTTCATGCTAATGAGGTAGTGACAATTATAGGGTTTTCATTTTTTGAAGAGGGAATTTTCTAAGGTTTTCAATAAAAAATGTAGCAACATTTTTTGGAATGGCAGATATGAGTGTCAACATTGGCTTACAAGATCAGTGAATTTATGCCTACCATGTTTCAAGTCTTCCCAAAAGTATTATCTTGCTTGTGCTCTACTAACTTTAGTGGAATAAATACCTCTCACTAGTGGCATCTTATTCCAAACGGAACACTCTATGACATGGGAAAACATTTATTCCCATTTAATGTATCATCTAGAATAGTTGTCACAAAGTACTCATGTTGAATGGAAACATTTCGTAAAAATAAACAATTATGAGTCTGTCATCATCTAGATATCCTTTATTTTTTCCTTGTTTTTGTTTCTCATGTTAATAAGTCATGACACACCCATGATTTCATCATAACATTCTCACATAATTGCAAGTATGAACTTCAACTGCTCATAAATATCAATCTTTTTCTTATCCTTTATCTTTGATTATGAAATTGGGATTACATTTTTAGGGGTAGTATGTTAATGGTATGGTTACATATCTTTGATGGACTCCTTTCTTTGTGGATTTTGCTCTTGGATAATCATGATGTTTGAAAACAAATATTAGAAATAAGGTTATCCCTCTTTCGATCTTTGCATGTGTTGAGTGCTCTTTTTCGATCTATGTAATGTTGATTTGAATTATTCATTTTTTATGCTTAATAAATCTAAGTTTAACATGGGTAGATCTGAGGTTAAGGTTGAGCTATGCTAGCTTGGTTGTTTGTTTACACCCGATTGTTTTATTGTGTTTTGATGATGTTAAGTAGGATTTCCACTAGCCTAATAAATGCAAGGTTAACATTGATTTATGAAAAAGTGTTTGTTGCTTATATTGCCTTGTTTTATTGGTTTTGTTTGATCTTATTCATGCTTAACATTGCCAAAGTTAACATGTATAGATCCAAGGTTAAGTTGGCACTATGGTAGTGTAATAGATAGAAGGCCAAGGTGGGTTAAGATGGGACCATGGTAGTTTAACAGAAAAATGCCAAGGTGGATTTATGTTGCATTGATTGATTTTTACATCACTATGTTTGATCCTATTCTTGTGTATTAAATCTAAAGTTAACATGCATATATATAATGTTGAGATAGATATATTCTAGTTTAATAGTTCTAACATTAATTTGGATCTATGCTAAACTGCGTAAATTGATAAAAGTGGTATGCTAAGCTTCCAAGGTTCTTCAAGCTCCACTAGTTAAAAATATATGGCTTTGTGCATTGATGGTCTTTTGTTATGGATTGCATGTGCATTTGATGGAGGTTGTGTTTTTGTTGCTTTGAACATCATTTTAGGGAATAAGGTTGCTTTTTCTAAAATAGTCAATTGGTTATTGTAAGACTACTTTTATGGTGTTCTTCTACTCACTAATATTTATTTTTTATTGTCTTCAAGTCCAGATATACACGATTAGTTGGATTTACCATATTGTAAAATATGCTTGATAACTTTGAGGTATGCCTTCATATCTACATAGTTTGGTTTTTTCTTAAAGGATCTCCAAAATTTCTCCGTAGGTTGGTTGGATTTTTCATCTGTTGTTTTCAATTATGTTTTTTTTTTTTCAATTTTGATTGTTTATAGGTATCTCCAACACATATAGAGTGTATAAGAAAATATCCCTATGTTTTTTACATAAATTTAAGTGAGGATATGGAACCGATCCATAAACAAAATCAAAAATCAATCTCTAATATTGATTACAATGCCTTAAGGTAATTTGGAGCTAAAAATGTGGATCTTTGGGTAAAAGGAGAATTGTATCCAATAGATCCTATGTCCGACCCTCATCTTGATTTCAAATCAATAACAAGGTTATGCAAGTTTATATGCCTTGGAAAAAAGGCCTTCTATGATACTGTAAAAACATGGAAGGTAATCATATGCATTTTGAACAAAAAATTCACGACCTTCATATGTCTTTTGAACATAAAAATCATGACCTTAATATGTATTTTGAACATAAAATTCATGATATTAATATGCAATTTTGTCATCTCGATCAGTTATATAGGGCTCAGTTTGAACAAAATAAAAAAATTACAACAAGCCTCATCCATCTCATTAGTAGAAAATGAGAGTTTGAAAACTATGATTTGTCATCTCCAAAAACGATTGTCTACAATGAAATAAACTCCAATGGGGTGGCAGAATAGATAAAAAAAAAAAAAAGATGACAGGTTTGGAAAAGACGAGAGGTACCTTTAGAAAAAGATTGCATGCATTGAAGTCCATATTAGATCCAAGTTGTAGAGATTCTATGGATTTGTGGAAAACTATGTTAAAGAAACAAGACATAGGGAAATGTTTAAACAAACTGAATATTATGATTTGAGGAAAGAAGTAGTTAACCAATTCATTGCAAACTTAAAAATTGATGTAAAGGATGTTCAAGGATTTTTCACTGAAAGAGGGGTTAGTAGGGAGGAATATATAGATATTTTTAAATTTCTAGAAGAAGGAATGTTGAATGCTAGCATTATCAATTTTTTGGTTCCTGGCCCTTATCATGTGAAGAAAGATAATTCATTATGAAAAAAACAGTTGATTCATTAGGAGATGCATATCAATTAGAAGCAATGCACGAAGTTGCAAGTGTAAAAATAAATCATCGAGTAAAATTATTCCATTAGTTACAAAAAATAACTTGTGGTTTTACCTGGAAAGAGTATTACAGTTGATGGTTAGGTACTACAACATCTCTATTGAGGAGGCATGTAGTAAATTGATTTTTGTCATAAAATTAGATGAGATCGAGCTAGTTAATGATGAAAAATATGAAAAAGTTTCAATTACATTAATGAATCGTGCATTAGGTCCAAAACTTGATAAGTCAAGTGATGAATACTTTCAAGTTCAATCCAAAGATCACATTTTTTGGTTGGGAATTTTTCATGTCAACAAGGAGTCCCATGAGTCCTTGAAATTTGTTTTCAAAAAGCCATATTTTTGTAGCGGCTACAACCACCCTCCAAAATTTTGACTCTCATGCAAATTTCAGAGCCTACCTTGGATCCTGCGATCGATCATCCTTGGTCACTTGTTTGTAAGATGATGATTTCAATCTCCCCTCCTTGATCTTAAGAGTTGTTCGCGTTCTCATTTTTATGGAGCATGTGTCATCTTTGGGCATAGGGGTTGTTGTTTTTCATGCAAAGGTGATGTTTATTTTCTTCAAGGGAATCGTGTGCACATGAGTTGCTATCATCACATATATATGTTTTACACTCACTTCACACACTCTTGTCACGAAGGTTGTTGCATCAAGAAAAGTATGTCTTACACATTCTTTGATGGTCTACGTTGTGTCACTAAGTGTCTATGTGTGATTACAATCAAGTTCTACCATTGTTTACATTGGTGTCACTGATCTCACACTTAGCCAAATTTCCAAGCAACTTAGCCTCATCCATCCTCCCAGAACTGTGCACTTTTCTTCTGCAACCATCAAGCTTCCTCCCTTACCTTCTAAAACCATGTAGTATGCAGAGACCCCATCCAACAATCCTCTCCAAAAATGCAGAGAAGTATGGCTACCATGCACTCAGAAACTATGCAGAGGTGTCATGTGGCTCAAAACTGCGTAGTGTTGTCCAAGTTGTCATGTCGATCTTGCATGCAGAAACTATGCAGATGGGCCTCATCTTGGTAGAAGTCACTACCTAGTGGAGTTGCGTTGATCTACCTCTCAATGGCTACAATAAAAGGTGGCATGCTAATATCACCCCAAGGAGTTGAGGAGAAGGACCAAGAGACAAAGTGATGGAAAAGGTCATGATTGCATGCAAACTTCATCGGATGCATGATCATCTTGAGGGTAAGTATGGTAAGTAAAGAAAACCTTTCGAAGTACAACTCTTAGTTGAGTTTGAAGGATTTCTTGTCATTGCCATATCAACATGTCCTCAGTAACATGCATGTGCACAAACACAAAAGGTCATTTCATGTGTTTCCTCCACATGTCTTGCTTCCTTTTCCCTTGTTTGACCAATTGTTGTATTCGACATGTTGATTTCTATGTCATTCTTGCAACCTCATTCTAGTGATGTCGAAGGATTATGTTTGAGTTGTGTTCACTATGTAAACATCTATTACACTCACACATGATGTTGTAAGCATCATCATGCAAGTTTCGCCATGGTGATCCGAAGGTCTATCTGAAGTGTCATGCTTATCGCTTTCACCATTACACAGCCCCGCATTCAGTCACACTGAGCATATGTTGTCTTGTTGTTTAAGTTGTCTTGTCATCGAGTCATGTTGAGTGGGTGTTCGCAAGTTCATGTATACACGGGTTCACTTGCTCAAACACTTATCCATTTTTTATAAAAATCTGTAGACTGGACCACCCTCCATAAGCCAGACCTCCTCTGAGTTAAATTGCACAATCTCATTCCTCAGTGACCAAGCACTGTTGCCAATAATGCGCATAGAGCTTGAGGCTACCTCCCAAGCAGTCCACACTGCACAATCATATAATTAGCTTGGCTAACTATCACCTAGAATAGCGCAAATGTTATCCAAGAAGCTATTTCAATCTATGCTACCCACAAGCCTATCCATCAAGACTCTCACTGGTCAACTAAAGATTTTGACTAGATAGTGACCCCGAGCTTCACTCCTCCCAAAAAGTGCACAAAAGATGTAAGCATGCTTCCCTCTATTGACTAAATAAATTTCACAGATAAGAGGGACTAGCACATGCTTCATGTCACTGCACTACCTTTGAAAATTACACAGTTATGTCAGTCGGTCCCTGTTATACGAGAATAATGTCCACACGGATGCTGTTATTCCCACTAAGATGGGTGGCTATCTTAGAAACAAACAATCAAAGTCTACTTTTATGAAAATAGATGAGAGGAGAACCAAGAGGGCCAACCTGAGTCTTGGGCTCGATTCCCTCTCCTTCTTGATAGAGTTTTGCCACTCGATCTTTGTTTTCTCAGCTTCAAAAGGACCTATAGAATCACAACAACATACTACTATGCAAGAAACAAGGATCTAAATTCATCAATAATGCAGGATCAGATGTACATTAACCATATACAAGCATATATAAACAAGTACACCAGGATATGTAAGGAAACAAGAATAGCTTTATTCAGATAAAAAGTAGCAAGAGGATTACAACCATGAGCAGCTCTGACCCAGCATCATCCTCTAGCTAAGAAGCCCTTCTTTCACCTCAAGCAAAGAAAAATCACCAACACTGTGAATGTTACACCAGAATTACCAACAAACACTTCTCTATAAGCACCAAAATCTTAGCCTCTAGATTCCTATGAAGAGGGAATCCATATATTAGATGAATTTACAGAGAGGTGAGTCCATCTTTGGGATCTTGATTAGTTGTCTTCCTCCCTGATAGTTCCTGCTTCCACTTGAGATGAAGATCTCTTGTCTCCTTTGGTCGAAAAATGGATAGTGGCAAGGGTTCAGAGGGGAAGCCTTCTGGAAGATTCCATATCTTCCACCTCGGCATTTTTGGTCCTTGCCATTTTTCCATATCCCGACCATCGCACCCTATAGAGGGAGCAAAACAGTTGCATCACACCCTGACATTGGGGAAGGTGATATGCAGAGCACGCTCTGCATGGAGCTTTCAGTATGCGTCCAGTTTTGACCATTTATGAGCAGGTTTTTTAGTTGAGAGAACTTCTGGGAGATGATGTAATCAGTTGACCTTGTTCCTTTAGGCAGTGAAGCAACCCTTTTAGGGAATTAAGAGCCCTTAGTTTATGGACATTTGTGATTGGGGTTGAAGTGCCCAAAAATGTCTATAATAGTTTCCCCCTAAAGCATGAGGTTGTTAATCATTTTTGATGTCGGGTGAAATGCTTTACTATCAGGATCTGAAGTTTTTCTGAGCTAGGAGGCGACCTGTAATAAGATACAATACAACACATTATTTGACAACATTTTTTCATGATCTAGCTGAGGCGGGCATTCCCATGCTCAGCTTTATAAACTCATTTTCATGTACATAGGACAGACGATCGTCTCTGCAAGAGACTGATGATACGGACACATCATCCTTTGATTTGGATGATCATCTATTCGACAATGATGTACACTGGATGTTTTTATATTCCTGAATATATCGCAGCCTGGATGGATGAAACTAAATCCGGGGTCTTCTAACTCGGCCAATCTTCACTCGGAGTACAAGTCGATGCATGTGAAAAATGTTTTGGAGTTGAACATGGAAAGACATCTCTTGATTACCAGCCAATGATGTAATTTGTTAACAGGCATGAGAGGAATCACCAATAATAACAATGACCCTCAAGGTACTACAGTAAAATTTACGTGGTGTGAAAAAGGGACTTGGCATTGAACACCACGCAAAATCTCTCGGTCGAAGGCCATTGACGTAAACCTGTCGTTGAAAGTGAGAAACTTGCCATTAAGGCATGCAAGCTTCAAAGTACTGAAAGGGTTGTTCCTAAGTCAACTTCTTGGATAATGAGCTGATGTCGACAAGAAGCGACCTGTCACAGGAGGGCCTTAATGAATCCCACATCAAAGATAGTGAGCGAAGCAAATGATTTTGGAGGTGAAAACAAACTGACGATATGGGGTTCAGGGTGGCGGTCATGAAGAAATGAAGCCTGAATGTATTGCAGTGGGTGAGACTTAGGTGAATTGTCTGAATGACTTCTCTTGAACATATCGGCGACACTAACGATGGATTGGTAGTGTTAACCCCAGAGATGGATGGTGTGACGGACCAATGGTGAAGACCAGTGAACGGAACAACCCAACCCGGCATGGATGCGGAAGAAAAGTGTCATGTTCAAGAGCGACTTGCTACTAATAAATTTTCTTCAAGTTTTCTTCCCAATTTTCCCTAGTCATTGCTGACCAGTACCTCTTTATTTTTGTCAAGCTTGAGGAGGATAACATATGCTTGTTCTATAATATGCCCTTCGGGCGAACCTGTCGCTATATTTTAGCGAGTCTAGCGACAGTGAAACTCGTTCTCGTCCATTTGGATGAGTTTGTCACTATTTGGTTTTAACGAGTTTAACGACAAAGATAACTCGGTCTCTTTCAATTTTAGAGAGTCTGAAAGAAACGGAAAGGAGACTCCAAAGATTCTTTTTCGTTGTATAATCTCTTAAGTCCGAAAAAGCATAAAATAATACAAAAGGGATGAATTTTCAATAGTTTTAATGAACCGAACAAGACAAGCGCTCGATCTTTTTGTGTAATAATCCCTCAGGTCCAAAAAGATTAAAATCTAGAGGACGGATAGCACTTCTGATGCCTTTAACGAACCAGAGAGGCCAATCGCTCGTCAATCTTTTCATATTTTACGAGTTAGGTGAAAAGAGCTTAAAGAAGACTCGTTTTCGAGGAACGAGTGATGGTTTCGGGTAGCAGCTGATTCCAGGTAGGATTTGGAATTTTCCAATCACGTTAGTGTCACAAGGATGGCTAGAAAAATCACTCTTCGCAGATGTTCCTCGATGGGGTAAACAATCATATGGGGGTGAATGATAGGCTAAAAACAGAGTGGAGGTGATGGCGAGAACACGACCAAGGCTCAAAAGCTGGCGATAAGGCATTCACAATGGTTATTTACCGGTTCATTTTTTAACGAGCTTAAACGTTGGGGGAAGCATTTGCTCATGACTTATGTTTATTTTTTAACAAGCTTGAACTATGTGCTAAAACTGCTCGTGGAGAGTTTATTTTTTAACGAGCTTGAACTCTGCGACAACATTGCTC
>APFE030321145.1:5087-33724 GCA_000404065.3 Pinus taeda
GATAAGCTGCCATCGCCCTAGCTAGTTTATTTCCATTTCTGGTTGTAAGCATATTTCAGTATTTTCCATTAATGAAATGAATTATTATTTCCGCTGCATCTTTGTGTATATGGTTATCTCTGTAATTTTTTGCGTTCCTGTTTAAGTCTGGATCACAACCAGGGACAAAACTCAAAAGGAAGAAGAAAAAGGATATGTTGAAGGTCAAATCTTCGAATGTGGTGAATTTGGTCACTACAACACCTAGTGTCTAAAGAGGAACAAGGATAGGAAGGGGGAGAAAATGACAACTTCGGTAGAGGTAGATGAGTTGACCTCCAAGTTGGAGGAGTTTGCATTGATAATAGTTATACCTCAAACTGGAGGAGGAGTGTGATGATTCAGTGTTGCAAAGTTAGGCAAGGTCCAAGGAGGCACAACATTAGAGAAGTTTTTCCTTTAGGATCATCACCTTTGTTATAGGGGCCCACAATATTCAGCAACAGGAGGATCAATGACAATAGGTGTAGTTAGATCTTGAGGGACAATGTAGAACTAGATCCAAACAAATACTAGAGAGGTGAAAAGATAGTTGGGCACAGTGAGATGTTGAGTAGATAATGCAGAGCTAGTTATAGTGAGACACTCAAGGGACAATTGTAGAGCTGGTACAGAGACACAATAGATTAATAGAAATAGAATTTCCAGTTGTAGGTGTAGGAAATTCGTGTGATTGGAGGAGGAATAACGAATTTCCTAGTTGCAGATTGCAGGTACAGTTCTAGCCAAAGCAAGACTCCTAGAGGGAGTTTTCTGTCCAGGAGATATTTCCTAGTTTTGTTTTAGAGGGATATCAGGTGAGATCATACTCACTATTGCAGTAGTTGCAACAGTAGTACAAAAATAACAACATAACAGTAGTAGTGTAAGGTGGATTAGAGTATGCACATTAGCATGATGGATAGTGACAACTAGTTGTATCATAAATGTCAGACATTAGTAGCGTGGACAGTCCAACTATAGGTTGTAGAGGAGAGAGATGATGGGGAGAAGAGAACACCTTCCTCGCTAAGAGGGTGTGTGAGATCTTTGGTAGCATGAGAAAGGTGTTATAGTCTCAATTTCTGTCTAAGAGGCTAAGGAACAGAAGATATCTAGAACCTATAAAAGGTTTTGGGAGAAACATTAGATACCACTCAATTAAGTTAATTAATCAATAACTAAAAAAATGCCCAAGTATAACTTAGGAAACTTGATTAATTAATGGGTGATTTGTATCTGAATGTTAGTTTTGTTGTGCTAATTTCATTTACAGATTTAAAAACACATGCTTGTCTTGCTTCATGTGCAGGGTTCTCTTATGTTGTTTGTGATTGGAAATAGGTAAATTTTATGTCAAGTTTTATGTGAAATCATGAGTATAATAGCATGAAAGTAAGTATTGAACAACAATAAGAAAATTAACAACAAACCATCAAGAAAAACACTCAACACAATGTTTTGATAAAGGAGTTCACCCATCCTCAATTACATCTCCTTGGTCTAGCTTCCATGGCTTGGGCCTTTGTATTTGCTCAAAATGGAAAAAAAAAGTACAGTTTAAAATGCTCTAAAACTCTTGAAACCTGCTTCAATGGACTCATAGCATTCCAAATTCCCTAAGATGACTCTCCAAACTCCTTAAATGGATCACAACTGTTTTGGGCATGACCTCCTCCCTTGTGGCCCTAGGCTTCATAAAACTTCAATGTGGAAAACTCACATACATAAGTGTCCTATTGCTCCTGAAACCTATTCCATTATGTTCATAGGACTTAGAAACACCAAAAATGACTATTATATCTCTAAAAACTGACTTTGGCTGATCTGGGCATGACCTTCTTTCCTGGTGGCCCTAGGCTTCCCTGAACTTCCCTGTGGAAAAATCATTTGTAAAAGTCTTCTATTGCCTCTGTAACCTTCACCGATGAGTTCATAATGTCGAAATCATCTAGGAATGACTAATTATTTTTCAAAATTGGTCGAAAATTGAACAATCTATGGCTTTCTCCAATTTGGCCTAGAAAACCTCTCCTAAAACTGGAGAAGACTCCAGTTAGCACCACCAAAATTAATAGTCCCGTCGAATTTGGCGCACCTCCAAAACTACTGCCAACATAAACTTTAGATTAATTAAATTTAAGCATGATTAGTGGTGCTAACCGTGCTTATCTATTTAGCCTTGGCCCAAGGTTTTATCACATGGTCATATGGTGAGGGAGGTGGCCTGCAGGGCTGGCTCCCTCCACACCACCGTCGACTTCGTTGTAGGCTTTAATAACATGTGGTGACCAACATTTATCAAACCCTGTCAATGGTTCAATGGTAACTCATTGGAGATGGGAGGGGGAGGTCGCGGGTTCGACCCGCCCTCCGCCCGTCCCTTACCACATTTTGCCATACAAATATTTATATATGCGGATTTATAACTTTGCGCCATTCAAATATATTCAGACTTTGGATTTAATGCGAAATTAAATAAGGTTTATATAAAATATAGGAGTTGTCTTTAGTGCAATTTTTTGGAAGCTTTTACGGTGGGTTTTTCCGGTCAAATTTCTCTAAAATCTGGTAGGAATTTATTGAAATCATAACCTTGATGGGTAATCCTGTGCAATCAAAGTGCCCTAGGGGTTTTCCAAGGTGTTGAATCCATACATACAATAAAAAAACTAGTTTAAATAACACAAATCAATATTTCACCTCAAATTTTTCCACCGGATTCTGGCACCGGAAAGTCCAAAAAGTCACACTAAAGACAACTCCTATATATTTATATATAATATTAATAATAAATTATAATATAATATAATATTGATTTTAAATTTATTAATCTATCTATCTATCTATCTATCTATCTATCTATATATATATATATATATATTCCACATAATATTCACCATGAACCAATAATTCTACCTTGCAGGACATTGGGCAATTTCACCTTCACACAACCAAACTGGCGAACCCTGAAGTGACACTTGCCACAGCCTCATTGGGCAAAAAATGAAGAAGATTCCCATCATGCTGACTGTACTGCCATGTCATCATTTTGTCCTGTTCTGTGATTTTTTTAGCTGTTAGGAAACCAAATAACATGCATTTTCTCCTTCATCTGGACTCGGTTTTCAGTGAAACAAATTGCATCGTGATTGTCTTGACGAGACAAAAGCAATATTTTAGGTTTCGAGCCAATCCGAGAACTCTGATTTTTGAGCAAATTTTGGCCTCTAATCCAGATTCTGATCACTCCTTCCCACTGACGAGCTTTTGGACCCACAAAAGCTAGTTATCTGATGAGAGCTAAATACTCTTCTATTTCCCAAGTTCTATCAACTTATTCTACTTGAAGAAATCTCCACGACAACTACTTAGGTACACTGACATGCCTTACATTGCAAATGGCTGTGTGCCTCAACCACTGTTATCCCTTTGTTGTTGACCCAATCCAACGCTTGTTGGACATTTGCTGGCTAGAAAATACCTTTGTTGTACCATATCGATCCCTTGGTGCTTGGAAAACTGATACAAACTAATAGCCTTCCCACTGAGAATCTTGGCGTCAACGCATACAACGATCTACAATGGTTGAAAAGTTTTTGGTATCTTGTCCATTGTCGCTTCTTGCCTCTATCATCCTCTAGTTCAACATGATACTCATGTTTTGATTTGAGAATAAAGGCTAAGCATGATCATCTTGCTCAAGAATGGACCTTTCAAAATCCTGTGACATCTTGTCATAAAAAACACCCATTAAATGGAAAAACACATTATGCAAGAAATTGTAAATCATTGACCTCTTCTTTTGCTCCTTCAAAGCAACAATTGTCACAACATGTAACATCGCCATGTACTCTTGCATCTTGGTGTATAAAATATCGATTAAACACAAATTGAAAAAACATCATCTTCAAGCAACTGACTTGACTTGAAAGCCAAACATAAGCATGCACAGAAACTTGACAGTTATTTGCATAAACAACAAAAATTTCATATCTTATGTAATAACATTTCAACAAATCCCTTTCATCTTCGGAGATAAAATCAACTCTTCCAAGTCGATATGACATACATGCGACAATAATCAACATAAGTGGATTCTCATGCATGTATCTAAACACAATGAAATTTCTCAAGTTGTCAATCGTACATGTTAACAAAGCAATCGACCAATACAAGTCAATCACTCATGCATGTTGCTAGTTTCATTGTTCACACACACACAAACTCTCATGTATGAGTACAATTCTTCAACTCTCCCTCAAGTACAAACACAAGTACAATAAGCCCAAAAACATGTATGGGTATATAAGAGCTGAATTGATAAATCTGTTGCAAATGAAGTGAGTAACATACACCATTTTCACGCACCTTCATGGTGAAAATATGCAACATCAAGAATGACAAATTTGCTACAAATGAAGTGAGTAACATACCCAACTTTCGCACACCTTCTTTGTGAAATTATGCAACATCAATAATGATTTCAAAAGAAATGCATTCACATACAAACTTGTAACCACAAATTGCCTTCTTTGTTGCATTAAACGAGTCAAACAGAACTCCACTTTCAACGTCTTGCATCATACAAGTTGCGGCATAGTTTCAACAGAAAAGTAATGTATTCAAAGGCAAAGAAATGCATTTTTAAGGCAAAATATTGCATCTATCAACAAAATAAATCCAATCCTTATTTGGATAAGAAATCAATCCACCTTTTACCAAACCATTTCAATGGCGATTCTTGCAACTGCACATTATCTTATGAATCATCTTGACCCACATCAATTATGGAATCTCCTTTTCCATCCTTTCCAAAGTCTCTCTCCAGCTTCTTCACATTTCGTGGATGAGTTGTTGGATGAAAATTCCAACATTTGTGTATGAGATGACCTTGCTTATGGCAATGAGTGCAAAACAATTGCATCTTCTTCACAACACAATTTCCATTACCCAATGGACCTTTGGTTTTTTGTTGCTTTTGCTTTGAAAGTTTCCTGTATGTGGCCATTTTCTTCCAGCATCTTGAAACATTATGGTTATTAAAACCACAAAAGGAACATGTAAATTCTTTCCAATTCTTATGTGAAGATTTACCATGTTTAACATAATCAAAAGAAACTTGATTAAAGACAGATTTATACCTTGAACATTCACCTTTGTCGCCTTCTTGAGGAGGTGAATTGAAAAGGTAATGGCTCTCTTTGGAATATCAACAATGGTGTTAATAGCCTTAAATCTTCCATCATTCTCTTGTTTTCCCTTTTCACTATTTGGATGCTTATGAGCATCTTCTTGCAAACTGGGTATACAACTTTTGCATTCCTCATGAACACAATCTTCACAAGCTCGAGGGTATGAACATGTAATGAAATTCCCTCTTGGAACACTTACATGTGGCTCCTTAGATTTGGAGCATTATCCATCATGTTTTCCATAACCAAGACCCAAATACCTAGGCCATTCCTCAACAACAATTGGCCCAACTATGCCTTGTGCATGTGTGCCTAACCCTTTACCTTCATAGCCCATCTTCATTAATAATTTGGACCCTATTCCTCTAGTATGTCTTTCAAAAGCACCAAAAATCATTTTGAGCGGAAATTGAAGATAAACTTGAATTTCATACCTCATGTTCATGCATATACTTGGTTAGGGTTTCCTTGGCATCATAGAGCAAAATCTTCATCTCATTCAATTTTTCAAGAAGCTCTTGCTTCTCCTCCTTCATGGCCATCAACTGCTCTTGAAGTATAGTGTTCTCCTTCCTATCTTCAATCATCTTTTGCACCATATCTCTCATGATGAAAAACTCATGCAACATCTCTTCATCAAAGAATCTTGCTAAGGAAGAGAGATTAGAGACATCACTTGTTGAAGCTGCCATCACATAAACTTGCACATTGTTAATTCTCCTTACACAAATATCAAGCAATCACGCAAATAAATCTTTGCTCTGATACCAACTTGATCTGTATCTGAATGTTAGTTTTGTTGTGCTAATTTCATTTACAGATTTAAAAACACATGCTTGTCTATTACTTCATGTGCGGGGTGCTATTATGTTGTTTGTGATTGGAAACAAGTAAATTTTATGTCAATTTTTATGTGAAATCATGAGCATAATAGCATGAAAGTAATTATTGAAAAATAGTAAGAAAATGAACATCAAACCATCAAGGAAAACACTCAACACAGTGTTTTGATAAAGGAGTTCACCCCTCCTGGGCTACATCTCCTTGGTCCAGCTTCCATGGCTTGGGTTTGGCTCAAAATGGAAAAAATTACAATATACAATTATCTACAGCTCATGAAACCTGCTTCAATGGACTCAGAGCATTCCGAACCCCTAAGATGACTCTCCAAATTCAAATGGATCACAACTGTTTTGGGCATTACCTCCTCCCTGGTGGCCCTAGGCTTCATAAAACTTCAATATGGAAATTCACATACAAAAGTGTCCTATTGCTCCTGAAAGCAATTCCATTATGTTCATAGGACCAAAAAACTCCAAAAATGACTATTATATCTCTAAAAATTGACTCTGGTTGATTTGGGCATGACCTTCTTCCTTGGTGGCCTTAGGCTTCCCTGAACTTCCCCGTGGAAAAATCACCTGTAAAAGTCTTTTATTGCCTCTACAACCTGCACCAACGAGTTCATAATGTCAAAATAATATAATAAACTTCGAATTAATTAAATTTAAGCATGATTAGTGGTGCTAATCACACGTATCTGTTTAGCATTGGCCCAAGGTTATATCGCATGGTCGTATGGTGAGGGAGTTGGCCTGTGGGGCTGGCTCCCTCTGCACCACGTTGGTTTTGTTGTAGGCTTTAATAACATGTGGTGGCCAACATTTATCAAACCCCGTCAATGGTTCAACGATAATGCATTGGAGTTGGGAGGGGGAGGTCACGGGTTCGACCTGCCCTCTGCCCATCCCTTACCAAATTTTGCCATATATATGCGGATTTATAACTTCATGCCATTCAAATATATTCGGACTTCGGATTTAATGCAAAATTAAATAAGGTTTATATATAATATATGAGTTTAAAATCATATAAAATCATATCTATCTATCTATCTATCTATCTATCTTATCTATTTTGTCTATCTATCTTCATTTTTCTATTATGTCTTATTTAAATATATTTGTACTTTGTATTTAATGTATGTATATATATGTTTATATATATATATATTATATTTATATATATATATATATATTAAAAAAATACAATTTCCACATAATATTCACCATGAACCAATAATTTCAACTTGGAGGATATTGGGAAATTTCACCTTCACACAACCAAACTGATAAATCCTGAAGTGACACTTGTCACAAACTCATTGGGCAAAAACTGAAGAAGATTCCCATCACGCTGATTGTACTGCCATGTCATCATTCTGTCCTATTCTGCAATTATTTTAGTTGTTTAGGAAAACGAATAACAGGCCTTTTCTCCTTCATCCGGACTCGATTTCCAGTGAAACGAATTGCGTTGTGATCATCTTGATGAGACAGACTCAGTCATTCAGGTTTCGAACCAATATTAGAACTTTGATTTTTGAGCAAATTTTGGCCCCTAATCCAGATTCCAATCAATGGGAATTAATTGAGGAAATCAACTTGTGATCTAGAGATTTCAAGAGAATGACTTGGATAATGTCTAAGATGATCTTAGTCATAAATCACGATTAAATCTTGGTCATTGATGCCTTAGCGAGATATTCTAAGAGCACATCGATGGGACGGAGAAAGACATAAGAGAGGGAGAGCAAGGTAAGTATGTAGTGATTCAAAAAGGGAAGGATTCTAGCCACACAGAGAGCATAGCAGTGAGGAA
Organism: Pinus taeda; assembly: GCA_000404065.3. NCBI lineage: Eukaryota > Viridiplantae > Streptophyta > Pinopsida > Pinales > Pinaceae > Pinus > Pinus taeda. The sequence continues at coordinate 12,962 of APFE030321145.1, forward strand.
GTAATAGGGGGAGAATTATAGAGAATTTCCTAGTGTCGGAGAGGTAGGAAAAGGGGGGCAAAAACCTTTTGCAGAGAGAGTCATCCAGGCGGTGTGAGTTAGCCAGTCGAACAGAGCGAGTTGCTAGGAAGGGTCTTTCAATTGTTGGAGGTCAGATTTGAGTCTTGAAGGTAGAGTGAAAATTTTCTAGAGGTAGAGGGTGGCTAGACAACCTAGTTGGAGGCCAATCCAGGGTTGTACAATTTGCATCAAGCCAGTAGTGCGAGCAACCAGAGAGGGGTGTGAGTAGGCTAATGGAGACCAAGTAGATTTGCAGAGGGAGAAAATTCTCCCAGGTGTTTTGGCTAGATATTTGTTAGAGGATTTCCAGTTGGGTATCTAGATTATTGTACTCTCCATATTTACTGCATAATAATTAAAATAAACCCTAATCTACTACACCAGTTTTCCCTTCGGGGTTTTCTAGGGACTATTAGTCCAAAAGTATTGTGGAAATTTGTATGTGTGTTCATCTAGTTCCCAGTTCCTGATTTTACTTGTGCAACAATTTTTATTTTTATTTTTTAAATTTTTTTTGTGAAGAACTGCAGTGTGATTTATTCGTTAATTGTCGTAAACAATTAAACTGCTAGTTAGCTAGGAGAATAAATTCCAGTTGCTACAATTTCAAGGAAATTTCACGATCTCTAGCTTTTAGAAAGATAGAAGTCTTGGTTTAGATGGTTGGGGGATTGAGTTGTTCGAAGGATTTTTTGATATTATTGGTAAGGACCTATTGTGGGTTGCTAATGAATCTCGAAGGGAGGGTGGAATTCTCTTGGCTTTCAACTCCACTTTCATAGCTCTCATCCTCAAAGTGGATAATCCTAAATATTTTGAAGATTTTTGTCTTATTTCCTTATTTAATTATACCTTAAAATCAAATGTAAATTGATTGCTAAGAGATTAAATATGCTTTTATGAACATCTATGTCAAAGGAACAATATGGGTTTTTGGACGGACGACATATTCATGAGGTGATTGTGGTGGCTCGGGAAGGTCTTCATAGCATCAAATCTCACAATTTAAAGGGTGTAGTTATTGAAATCAATTTATCAAAGGCCTATGACCGAGTGAGATGGATGTATTTTAGAATGTTGCTAACTCATTTGGGCTTCGAGATTGATTTCATAAATTAAGTGATGGGTTGCTTGTGATCTGTCTCTTTTATTGTTTTGATCAATGGAGTGACATCCCCTTTTTTCCATGCATAAAGAGGTCTTCATCGGGGATTCCCTTTATCTCCTTTCTTGTTATTTCTTATTATTGAAGGTCTTAGTCGACTATTTGCAAATTTTGAACGTTAGGGTGATTTTCAGGGAGATGTTATTTTAGATGCTTCAATGATCACTCATATGTTGTTTGTTTATGACATCTTGTTTTTATGCAATGGATCATGTAGAGATGTAGCTACTCTATCTGAGATTATTAATCTATTTAGTTCACCTACAAGCATTGTGTTCAATGAAAGGAAGCCATATATTTTGACTCCGAAGTTGTTTGAATTTGAAGCTTTGGACATCATGAATGTTTTTCCTTTTCAAATTCATGTGTTTGATAAATACATTAAATATTTGAGTTTTCCTCTAAAATAAAATTGTTACTAGAAAGTGGACTATTCATGGCTTATTGCCAAGATTGACAAAAGACTTAAAAGTTGGAGTCTTAGCTGGTTGTCCAAAGCTGGGAGACTTGTGTTGGTTAAATTAGTTTTGGAGTCTATTTTGGTTTTTTAGATGTCGAATACCTGGGTTCCCCATGGTACTCTAAAAAAAATTCGTAGAATATGTTTCAAGATTTTATAGGTTGGTATCCAAGATCAATTTTTGCTCCATTGGGGTTTGATAGGATATTATTGCCTTACCCAAAGCACTGGGTGGGTGGGGAATAAATAGTATTTTTTTGTTCTCACATGTGTTAGTTTCTAAGTGTGGGTGTAGAGGCTCTTAACTACACACAGTTTATGGACTCAGGTCGTATATCAAAAGTAAATTCGTACCTTTTCTCTAGAAGATTGGATTATGATTAGGGATAAGCCTAGGGCTAGTATCTATATTATTTGGCGAGTTGTTCTCAACCCTTTTGAATTATTGCTTCTGGTTTTTCTTGGAAGATTGGTAGGAAATGTAAGGTTTGTTTAGGGCTATCACTCTGCATATTGGCATGGAATATCGTAATGTTTGGAATAAATATTTAGAGGCTTTGCATACAACCCACATTAGGCTGATTTTTTCTAAAGATGAGTTAGTTTGGTCCCACTCCCTAATAGGCATCTACACCCCCAAAGGGAGTTACCTTTATCTAAATTTGATTGTTTCTAAGGTATAGGAGGTTTGGTGGTGGAAGGGTGTTTGGAAAGTGAAGTGTTCAGCAAAATACAACCTCTTTATGTGTTGGAAACTAGATCACTATTGGGGGGGTTGAATTAGTAGTGTGACACTGTTAAACTTTTTCTCCAATTATTTAATGTTTTACCATGCTTAAACTGAAACACATAATAAGATATTAGAGAACCACAAATAAACATGCAACCATAAAATCAATCAACACATAGACATAAGTGTTTCTGGTGGAAAACCCATCCCAAGCAAAAAACCACCCTATTGCAGCTGCGTTGCTCAATATTTTATTATCTATTGAACAAATTATACATGGATCAACACACTCCTATGAGATGGAAGACTCGACTTCTTTCACAGTATGTTGGTACTATCGGACAAGAAACTATTTCTCTCATAGATCTATGGACTACCATCTACTGAAGGCCCCCATGATTAATGATCCTCGCCCGGTTACTCCTGAACTAAACATTTGACTCTACAGACTCCAATTTGTTGGTCACTACCATGACCAATGAGCCTCGCCCAATTCTACCCAACTGTCCAACCACCATTGGATGGAGAAATCTCTTCCATCTACTAAGTCCTCCATTCACTATACACTCAAAGCCTCCACGCCTTCACTTCCTCCATGCAAGCCTCATTTCATATATTTTCAGATCGGACTCTGAAAACTTGTTCAACATGAACATTGCAACAACATAACATCAAAGCTCACAAATCTGAATCAAAACTCCAAACACCAATACTCCACAAGAAATAGTACAACTCCTCAAAACACTACTCCAAACTACACATCAACATCTCAATCACTACATAGTATAATGGCTGAAATAAACTTCAGTTATCTACTGCTACATTTGCAAACAATTTTAGAAATTATGCATTAGAGCAACATGCAGCTTGCAGTCTCTTCTCTACACACTCACTCCATCAACACAACTAAACAATCAACCAATTCACAATTATCTATATCTAATATAAAGATTAACTCAAGTGCTCAACTCAACAATTACTTAGAACTATTGAGCTCAACAATATTTTTCATATGCTAGATTAAAGTCAGATTCAACTCATTGACTCAATCAACCACTAACTCCACTAGCCTTTTTTATCTTTTCAACTTTAATCAACTTATGGAGGTCCCACTAACTTTTCCAATCATAAACCGATTTTTATTTATTTATTTATTATTATTTTTTTTTTAAAGGATGTCACCAAAACATAAAAATTAGTTCAACAACGCGATGAATGCATAGTTTTTCTCGTGAAAATCCTTGGTCACTCCCTTAGCATTATCCTCTGAACGACTAGAGTTATAATTGCTTCCTTGAGCTTGTCCTACAATTGACTGGAGCATTCCAATCGCTCCCATAGGCCTTTGTGCATGCGATTGGAGCTTAGCCTTAGTAAAAGCATTAACCTCTTAGCTCTGAACCTCTACCACTTGTTCCATCATCTTCTCCAGCACCTAAACACTCCTCCAAGCCTCTGCAATAGGTTTGCAACTGATGAAATAGGCTAAGAACAAGTTAGTGACATGCTAGAACTATTCTTCCAATTGTAGCACCAAGACCAACACCTCTAGCTCCTCAAGCAACAACCACAACATCTCCAACACCTGCACCAGAAACATCAAGGCATACAACTACCTCTATCACTGGTAGAAGCACCTCTAACACAAGCAACCACATCTCACACATGTAGCGGCATATGCAATGTCTCCAATACATGTAGAGACATATGTAACATCTAGTGCAACTCTCCAAAACCCTGCAACAACAACATCTCCAACCAACACATCATGACAACCTCAAACCAATATCACATGTGGAATCCATCTCTACTCAGCCTCCACTGGGTCTAGTTATAATTGTGTTGCATCAATACCAACAAACTCCCCCTTTGGTATTGATATCAACCTCAATACAACATGTGAGACTCACTCATCAATCCAAAATCTCTCCCCCTTTGACATCAATGGAAAATGACCATAACAATACTAAAGAATAATGCCATGCCAACTCTGAAACTGAACATGCTCCCCCTAAGCATGTAATGGAGCTGCAAGCATACATCTTGTTTGTTGTAGCAACTCATCTGCCTGTTGTAATAAGCCTCCTTTCCAAGTGCAAGAGGCTACATCTCATGGAACATGGCTCTAACTGACTTTGGACATGGTATACAATGCATTACAATACAATATACTGCTTCATGGAGCAAATAAATTGTTGTGATAAGTACATATGACTCCTTTACACCTATCACCAACCATGACTCTATGGACCCAAGTTTACATCATGCACCCAATATGTGGGCCTGTATCAAAGATATACAAGATGAAACATGACTTGTACTCCCATTGACCCATACATAGCTAATGACAATATTATAATGTCCCCTAATAATAATAATAACAATAATAAATAATATTAAAATATAAACAAATAATAAAAAACATAAATAATAAATAATAATAGTAAATAAATAATAAATAATGAATAATATAATAATAAAGATAAATAAAATAGTAAAATAACAATATTAGATTCTAAATAAGTATATAAAAAGTAATAGTAAATAATAACAATAAGTAAATTTAACAAAAGAAAAATAAAATAAGAAAGAGTTAACTAAATGAATTACAAAAATAGTAAAAATAAGTAAAATTATCAAAAAGTAAAAAGGAATAAAATAAGAAAGAAATAAATTAAGATAAAATTTAACGTAAGTAAAACTTAAAATAAAAAAATAAAAGTTGCATGTTGACACATGGAATGTGTGCATGCGGTTCCCTTTCCAATGTTTGGTCTATTTAATAGACGAACAGGAAGATGAGATTCATCATTCCTTCCCTCTTTCTCTGGGGAGAAAAATGTGGTGAGACAAAGGATTCCCTAGCAGAGGTATGTTGATAGAGGGCTCGGGAGTGGCCAGTTGTAGAAAGGTTATTGCAACTGAGCCTACGGTTGGGTGGAGAGTCGTTCCCAAAACTTTATTGCGTTTAGCGAGATTCAAATAACATTCAACTTCTGAATTACAAGTAAGGAAGATCATCACTACATCACTGTATATAACTTCTAAGTAAAAGTTTGAAAAAAAAAATACTTGATCTTGATTGTGATAATAGGGAAGAATTTAATAAATAGATTGGGGAAATAAAAATAAGGTTTAATTTTGACCAATTATTAAATAAATAACATTTCTTTAAAAAAAATATTAAATAAACTTTCTTTATTATTAAAGATAAACTCAACATACTTATTGTTTACTTGTAATTATATACCTATGTGCTCTTGAACCTACTATACTTGTTATCTGCATGGATCTAATCATCTTAAGATATTATGCATGTACTGAAAACCCAAATTCAAAAGAAACTAAATTGTTGTTCTCCAAGGATGACAAAAAAGCATGGCCGAAGTACAAAACCTTCCCAAGCACGAGAAAAGGCACTGCCAAAATACACGTGCAGAGTCTTTGACGATTGACTTATTCTCAGCTGCCGCGAAGCGCCAAAAACTGCAATATTTTCGCATCCCCTGGATTTTAGTGTGTTACGGTATTAAAAAAATAACACACACTTTCACATACCTGTAAGAAAACTAAAATACTGCGCAAGTGGGGTGCTGACGTCGGCAAAGATGAGGTTTGCGCGGGTTCTTTGCTGACGTCGGCAGAGGATGACGTTTCTACCGGTTCTAACGTCGTTAAGTGCCCAAACACCGCGCGGGAACATGGAAATTGTTATGGACACCAATTAAAACATGCAGGTTCAAATTTCAATGGAGCAGGTTTAAGACAACATGCAAAATGCCGACGTCAGCACCCCACTTGCGCAATATTTTAGTTTTCTTACACGTATGTGAAAGTGTGTGTTATTTTTTTAATACCGTAACACACTAAAATCTAGGGGATGCGAAAATATTGCAGTTTTTGGCGCTTCGCGGCAGCTGAGAATAAGTCAATCGTCAAAGACTCTGCACGTGTATTTTGGCAGTGCCTTTTCTCGTGCTTGGGGAAGGTTTTGTACTTCGGCCATGCTTTTTTGTCGTCCTTGGAGCAAATAAATTGTTGTGATAAGTACATATGACTCCTCTACACCTACCCAAGTTTACATCATGCACCCAATATGTGGGGCTAGATCACAGATAGACATGATAAAACATGACTTGGACTCCCATTGACCCATACATAGCTAATGACAATACATGTTAGACACCAAGGGTCTTTACATGAGAAATGTGCCCAAAAGATGATACAATGATATTACATGGTTTTTACATATGCACACAATGGTGCTCTCATCAATACACGCCCAAAATATGAAAAATCATGAGTACATGGCAACAAGGAGCAATGAATATGCTCCATATGGCAGTAGTAATAAAATGCAATATATGGCATCCATAAGCTATGACATAATCTCTCCAAATGTGGCAACAACAATAGAAATATGTCATAGGATAGCAGCAAATGCATCCTCGTCATCACACTCTCTCTCCCCATGAGAGCAAAAACCAAGCAACAACATCCATCATATGAAAACACGTAAGTAGCAGCAAATACTTATCCCCGTCATAAGTGAGAAACATATCATCAATGAGGTATAAACAATAAATCAACGAGCAACAAATATGTATACTCCATATATGAGCAACAAAATATAAAACATCATGAGTACACAATTTCTCATCCATCAGCATGCATCAAAATATCATGAGCAACAATAATCATCCTTCTCAGATCTCACCCATTCAATAACACATGACCAACGATATAAACCATCATCTCTCAATCAAGAAAATGCATACTATAGGCAGCAACATATTATCTCCATGCAAAAACAACACATGACTCATCCATCTAGCACATATCAACATCATGCATGGTTCATTTAGAAATAAAAACATAAGTAATAAAATGCATAATCTAGATAAACTATCTCATCCAACATGTAATGTGTGGCAACAACAACAAAATTTTTCCTAAACACAATGTAACACATTCCAAATCCATTTGGAAGCACAAATTCTCCCCTCGAATGTGTGATCCCTCATCAACATAAACCAAAATATGTAACTGCTCCAACTAAAACAAAACGGAAGAAACATATCAGACAAAAAAATACACTTCACCTGTACTCCCCCTGAACACATGCATTTCTAAAATTGCAGATTTGTCTTCTCATAAACCTACCCATATGGCTGCATAATAAAGAATTTGCATGCAACTCATAATGCAACCATATGCTCCCCCCGAGACCATACATGCGCCAGTTTTTGGTGGAAGATTCTTTCTTCTTTTTTCTCCTCCAAACTCTCATATGTTGATCCTTCTTCTTTTTGTGTGGATGACCTCGCACATTCTCCTCTCTCTGGATGGATCTCCTTTAACACATGGACAATTTGCAATCCTTGGCCTTATGGCCAACATTGTCACATACAAAACATCCATTGTGACAAAGAAAATGAGGAATAGGTTGATATCTTCAGTTAGTATAATTTCCATTCCTTTCATGTGTCCCGCAGTCAATAGTCCTATGGCAAAAATCATTGCATTAGAAACAATAACCATAAAAAAGAGTATTATACTTCACAGATGGAGATTTACTTTGCATGCATGCTTGATGTAGCTTCTCCTTTGGATGCTCCTTTTGATGAGAGAATTTGATCTCCCCATTACTACAAGTTGTTGCAATGTGTCCATGAACTCCACACCTGTAGCACTTTCCAATTCTATTATTCTTCTTTGATCTTCTTCTCTTGCTTTGCTGCTTCTTGCATGGCTCATGGATCTCATTACTTTTGTTGCAACTAGGTGCTCCAATAATTTTTTATTTGCTTGAAGATGTTTGAGCACTAGTTTTGAGCCTCTCTAATTCTTCTCTTGCTAAAATTAATTCAACCTTCAATCTTTGAATTTCTGCTTCAAGTGCTATTATCTTGGATTGCTCATCATTTTTGCTGCTCAAACTCTCTCTGCTATCACTTGTGCCTTCATCGTCATCTTGTGAGGAGGATTGATTTGTTACTGCAATGAAAGTATAACCCTTTGCATTTTTCTCCATTTCTGAAAAATGCAATTTTCCTCCAAGATATAAATTCTCCAACCTGTCCAACATCTCTTTGGTAGTCTCACAATTCTTTGCATGCATGGTATCATATTTTGAAATACTATTCAAAACAATCTTTTTAGCCATATCATCACATTCATCTCTAACTCCATACTCTACTTATAGCAAAATATTTTCATCAATATATATAATATGAATCTAATTTCACTCTCCAAGTTGCAAATTTACCTTCATAAAGTATTGGAGTACCTTCCTAATCCATTTTGAAAAATTTACAAAAAATATTCCAAAATCTCCAATATCCAAGATCCACCCTCTAGTGATTAAGTTGCACCTGAGAGCCTTGCTCTGATACCAATTGTTGGAAACTAGATCACTACTGGGGGGGGGGGGTGAATTAGGAGTGTGACACTTTTAAAGTTTTTCTCCAATGATTTAATATTTTACCATGCATAAAATGAAACACATAATGAGAGATTAGAGCATCACAAATAAACATGCAACCATAAAATCTATCAACTCATAGACACAAGTGTTTATGGTGGAAAACCCATCCCAGGCAAAAAAACCGCCCTACTGTTGCTGCGTTGCTCGATATTTTATTATATGCTAAACAAATTAAACATGGATCAACTCACTCTTATGAGCTAGAAGACTCGACTTCTTTCATAGTATACTGGCACTATCAGACAGGAAACTGTTTCTCTCACGGATCTGCAGACTACTATCCACTGAAGGCCACCACGATCAACAATCCTTGACTGATTACTCTTGAACTAAACGTTCGACTCTACAGACTTTGATATGCTGGTCACCAACATGACCAATCAACCTCACCTAGTTTCTACTGAACTGTCCAACCACCATTAGATGCAGAAATGTATTCCATTTACTGAATCCGCCAACCACTGTATATTCAAAGCCTCGATGCCTTCAGATCCTCCATGCAAGCCTCGTTTCATACATTTTTAGACTAGACTCTGAAAACTTGCTCAACGTGAGCACTGCAGCAACATAGCATCAAAGCTCACAAATCTGAATCAAAACTCTAAACATCAATACTCCACAAGCAACAATACAACTCCTCAAAACACTACTCCAAACCACAGATCAACATCTCACTCACTGCATGATTCGTTAATGAAAAAGGTATTATAAACTTTATGTGAAGTTCACTTATGTTACTTGATGTAATGGATCGAAAAGATTGCAAATAACATAAACACATAATCAAACATATCAAGACAACGAAAATTTGATAATGGAGTTCACCAAACTTTCTAGCTACCTCTCCAGGTCTTTAGCTTCTAGTGTGACCGCTTTATTAGTCTTCAAAATGCTTTTACAGACATGAGCTCAAAAACTGAGACTCAAATGAGAAAAAAGGATATCACCATTGCGTTCAACTCGAAATTTCGAGTCAAATGAGTATAAAATTGCCCATATTTGGCCACTGTGACCTCCAGACCCCCTAGAATGCGTAAAACCACCTTTGCTTTATGCAAAACCACTTTTCATTGACAAAAACCACCCTTTGTGCTATGGAAACCACCTCGGTTCGTGCACCCTGGTTTTGGCGGTTCGGCTCTGCAACAGGTTAATTAAAATTTGGTTCGACTCTATTTCAAGCCCGAATAGATGGTATGTTGGTTAGCCCGAAGGTGTGAAAGCGTTGGTATATAAAGTTGGAGGTCGGTGGGTCGAAACCCCCGCCCGACACTCTGACATTTTGATATGGATTGACATTCATATATAGCAACATATATTCGCATGAAACTTTGGTGGCATACATCTCTGCGCTTCGTTATTTTATACATTGAACATATGGTTATATATACCATATATGGTTGTGTCTTGCAGCGAATGTGGGATAATAATTGAAACAAATTAACAGGTCCAATGACCGTCGGGTTGATCCCGGCCATTGGCCCTTTTTTTCGGCGCCTCCAATCCGCTACCATAAATACAAAGTCATCCACAAGCTTGACAAGATCCATCATAGCCCGTCCGATGCGGCCCTTCTCGCAAAAACTCATCCTTCCGGGAGGTCAGGGGTTCAATCCTCCTTGATCCCCAAAATTTTGGAAAATAGGTGATATTGGGCAAAATCTGGGCTGCCACGTGTCAGCCCCGGATTGGCCCATATTAACTAATCATACTGCGACACGTCATCAACTTGCTGACATCATCCTGGACAAGTGGTGTATTCTCAGGACAACACATGTCCTGCTGACATCATCCTATTGACCTGGTTGACTGTTGACTATTGACCTTTGACTTTTTGACTTTTGCCCTAATTTTCCCAAAAAATTTGACTGGCTCTAATTTCTTCATCCAGACTCGGATTTACGTGTTGTTCACACCACTGGAATTGTATCGACGAGCACTTCGACTTGATCCTACTTTCATATGAATTTTAAGACTTTGATATGGAGGCAAAACTGGATCCATTTTGGATCACTCTTCCCCACTCGAAGTTTTTGGAGCACCAAAAGTTGGTTTTAGTTGTCAAGTAAGTGAGGATAAAGTTCCTTCACTTTTACAATCTCGATCCATCATGCTTTACTTGGATTTGTACCTTTGATTCCAACTCGAAGATACTCAACATTTCCCATTCGCGAAGTCCTTATCCTCTTGTCAAGAATTGTGTCCTCCTGTAGCTCATTGAGATACTCAGGCAAAATATCTTCAATGGAAGGTAGCTGACCTTGCTCTTTGGGATCTTCAAACAATTAAGGCTCATACAATCTCAATTTTTCAACATTTACCATGGAATAGATTTGCATAGAAGCTGGTATATCTAGGCGGAAAGCATTTTTACCAATTTTTTCAAGTACTTTGAAAGGACCATATCTAATTGGTTTCAACTTCTTACCTTTCCCTTACAGTCTTTCTTTGCTGATGTACAACCAGACTTGATCACCAACTTGAAAACTATGCTCAACTCGATGCTTGTCATGTCGCACCTTATACTTTGCTTAGCTTCTTTCCAGTTGTTCCTGTATTGCCTGGTGAATTTCCTGGATTTGTTCAATGAACTTGGTTGCTTTGTTCACATCACTGTGTCCATCAATTTCTATGTCTTTATCAAAGACAAAATCCAAGGAAGACTTTGGTATAAAACCAAAACAAGTCTCAAAAGGAGATCTCTGAGTAGAAGAATGTTTTGCATGGTTGTAAGCATGCTGCACATAACACAAATGCCCAGCCCAAAGTTTGGGATGCTTGCTGCAATATCCTCGAAGCAACTGTATCACTGTCCTGTTGACCACTTCTATTTAACCATATGTTTTCGGATGAAATGTCGTGCTCTTCTTTAACTTTGTGTCATTAACTCCCATACACTTGACCAAAATTTCTTGACAAATCGAGAATCTCGATCAGATACAATAGAAGTGGGTAACCCAAAATGAACCCATACATTTTGAAAGAACAACTTCGCAGTTTGTTCAGTTGTAACATGTTTATTACATGGTGTCAAAATACACATCTTACTGAACCTATCCACAACTACATACAAATAATCATGACCCTTTCTATACTTTGGAAATCCCCCAACAAAATCCATGGAAACACTTTCCCAAGGACAAGAAGGAATTGGAAGTGGAGTATAGAAGCCTAATTTTCTATTACTTGGCTTGCTTGTAGCACGCATAGTACAACCTTTAATATATCTAGAAACTATCTCATTCATTCATGGCCAATAGCAGAATCTTTGTAATTGTGCAACTGTTTTACTTACACCAAAATGACTTGATATGAGAGAAGTATGTGCTTCTCGAATTATATTAACTCTCTTATTTTGTGGAATGCATAACTTTTCCAAATGATACAAGAGTTTGTCCTTTATGAAATAATCCAATTCTTCTACCTGCTTTCCATGACTTAAAGTTGCATATACATCCTTAAAGTATGTGTCTTGAGCATATTGTTCAATGTAACTTTCTTGAATTACTAAATTATGCTTAAGTATTGTGGATGCATTTATAATTGGTCTTGGTAACATGTCTGCAACCTTATTATGTATGCCTTTCTTATATTTGATAACAAGATGAAATTGATGTAGAAAACCCATCCACCGATAGTGTCTTGATTGTTGCAATTTAGTTTGTGAGTGTAAGTATTGTAGTGGTTGATGATCTATGTGTATGATTGTTTCTTTACCCATTATGTAATGTTTCCATTTTTTAACACTATGAACTAATGCATACAATTCTTTATCATATGTAGGATAGTTAACTACTGCTAATTTGAATGTCTCAGAATGAAAGCATAAAGGCTTTTTGTGCTACATCAACACTGCCCCTATGGTGTATTCACTTGCATCTATCTCAATCTCAAATCTCAAATGGATGCTAAAGATCTGGTAGTGCTAGCACTGGCGCTATATTGATCCTTTCTTTCAATGTGTCGAAGGCTCTCTTCTATTTGCCTCCCCACTAAAACACCTGTTTCACACTTGTCAAAGCATGTAAAGGAGCCACAATCAAAGAAAAGTTAGAAATAAACTTTCTCCAATATTGTGCTGCCCCTAAGAAACTTCTAACTTCTGTAGCAGTATTGGGCTTAGGCCAATTTACAGTGACTTCGACCTTAGAGGGATCTATCTTCAATTCACCACCCCCTACAATATAACCCAAATAATTCAAAGATGTTTTTCCAAATTCACATTTTGACAGTTTTACATAGAGATTTTTTCTTTTCAAAACATCTAAAACCTGCTTTACATGCTTTACATGTTCATCCCATGTTCTACTGAAAACAAGATTATCATCCAAATCGACTATTACAAAATCATCAATGAATGGCCTAAATACATCATTCATGACTTGGATGAATGTAGTTGGAGCGTTAGTTAAGCCAAAAGGCAGAACCATCCATTCATGGAGTCCTTGCTTTGTTTTCAAAGCAGTCTTCCATACATCCTGTTTTGCAACTCTGATATGATGGTAGCCGCTTCGCAAGTCCAATTTAGAGAAGTAAATTGCATCTTTTAACTGATCTAACAAATCATCAATATGAGGAAGAGGCTAACGATTCTTTATTGTGATTTTATTTAACGCTCTAAAATCAACGCACATTCTCCACGAACTATCTTTCTTTTGCACTAACACAATAGATGATCCGCACGGTGATGTGCTTGGTCGAATAAACCCTTTATCGAGCAACTACTGTACCTTCCACTTTATCTCTGCATTCTCTAGAGCTGATAACCTATACATTCCAATGTTAGGTAGTGGAGCATCTTATTGCAAATAAATCTCGTATTCTATCTCTCGCTTGAGTGGAAGCCCTTTAGGCTCTTGAAACAGAATATCATAATCGGAAACAACTTTAGCTAAATCTGCTTTCTATTTAGGATTAGAACCTTGGAAAGCATCCGATTTATCAATATCCTTTGCTTTTATAATCATAAGTTAAAATTGTTTACTTGAATTTACAATTCTTTTCATCTGTCCTGAATTTATGAGCGAGAAGTTATATTTGAGTTTATGAGTTCTTACAATATATTCAATTCCATCCTTAGTGAGTTGATACTTATTTTCAGTTCGATAGAAGATAACATTTCTATTGTACAACTATGGACTTCCTAATACAATTCCACATATGTCCAATGGGACTATGTCTAACTCAACCTCATCTACAAACTTTCACCCAATAGCAAAACAAAGTTTACATTGTTTCGTAACTTGCATCATAGTTTTATCACACACCCAACCTAATGGATATGGCTTTTTATGAGGTTTTGTTTCTAGACCCAACTTCTTTACAATTGCTTCAGAAATCAAATTAACTTGTGAACCACCATCAAATAAAGTATCAATTTTAGTATGCTTAGAAATGACTCTAATGTGAAATAACTCATTTCTTTTCCTCTCATCATTATCATTATCAATAGAACACAAAGAAGTACTTGTAGATGCTTTAGAATCTTTACCTTTTATACCTGTAGCTGTAACCGTTGTCTCGTCACATGAATTTGATCCCAAGTCCTTTTGAATAGCAGCAACATTCTTCTCCTCCTTACTCTCAAACTTCTTAGGCTTCAATTCTAGATGCAATGACCAACAATGTGCCTCATCGTGGCCTTCCTTCTTACAATGAGTGCATGAAGGTTTATCTTTCTTCGTAGTGTTCATTTTCTTCTCCTTCCATTTAAGTTTCTTCTTGCCTTTACTCTTGTTTTCAATAGGTTTGGATGATTTCCCAAAATCTTGGGTTACATTTTTTCCTCTAGCTTCTAGATGAGTTGCGTGGACCGATACATCATCTAAGCTAGTTGGATTAAACATAAATATAGTATGCCTCAAATAACTATGAAGACCACCTATGTATTTCAACAATGTCTCTAGTGAGTCCAATGATATACCTAATGTTAAAGCTCTCTTACGGAATTCCCGAGTACAACTTTGAACACTTTGACCTTTTAATTGACGTAGTGTTTGCCAGCTCATCATTTCTTGTTGCATATAAGCCAAAGGATAAAATTGATTTTTAATAGCAGAAACAAATTCATTCCAAGTTGAAATGATTTTACCATGCTTTTTGAGATTTGCTTGTGTCTTGCCTTCCCACCATACAAGTGTGGTTCCTCCAAGTCGAAGGCTAGCAAGTTGGATCTTCTTCCTTTCTGAAACAAATTTCTACACCCTGCAATACAATTCAATTTGTCTTATCCAATTATCAAGCTTTTCAACGTTAAGTTCTCCATCATAACTTGGCAAATCAAATTTTACATCTAATTTGATCAAAGAGGGTTTCTTATTTTTCTTCTTAGAATGACTAGATTTATGAGAAGAAGAGGATGATGATGACGATGATGGTGATGATGGCGGAGATGATGGAGGAAGCATTTATCTCTTTCCCTTATCTTCTTGGTCTTTAGGTGATGAAATGCCTTCATCTTTGTTCTTCTTAAACTCGCGATACATCTCTTCCACCATTGCACGTATCATCATGAAACTATCCAGGAATTTGGATTCTGACCCAAGTGGGGTTTCATCCGCCATCCTTCTTTGTGAAAATACCCTTCCAATCTATGGATTCGCCTCAACAAGTTCACCTCCACCTCGTTTGAGCCTTAACCTAGTAAGCATTCAAATTTTCACACAGTCTTGTCAGACCTTAAAAACCTTGCTACTCTGATACCACTTGATCCATTCATGAAAATGGTATTATAGATTTTATGTGAAGTTCGCTTATGGTACTTTTTGCAATGGATCGAAAAGAATGCGAATAACATAAACACATAAGCAAATTGAAACATAACCAAACATATAAAAAAAACAACAATTTGATAACGGAGTTCACTAGACTTCCTGGCTACCTCTTCGGGTCCTTAGCTTCTAGTGGGACTGCTTTATTAGTATTCAAAATGCTTTTACAGACATGAGCTCAAAAACAGAGACTCAAATGAGAAAAAAGAATCTCACCATTGCGTTCAACTCGAAATTTCGAGTCAAATGAGTATAAATTTACCCATATTTGGCCAATGTGACCTCCAGACCCCCTGGAATGTGCAAAACCACCTCTACCTTATGCAAAACCACTTTTCACTGACAAAAATGCTCTCTATGCTGTGGAAACCACCTCGATTTGCGTGCCCTAGTTTTGGTGGGTTCGGCTCTGCAACATGTTAATAAAAATTTAGGTTTGCTCTACTTCAAGCCCGAACAGATGGTATGTTGGTTAGCCTGAAGCTGTAAAGGCATTGGTATATAACGTTGGAGGTCGGCGGATCGAAACCCTCGCTCGATACTCCGGCGCTTTGATATGGATTGACATTCTTATATAGCAACATATATTCACATGAAACTTTGGTGGCATACACCTCCGTGCTTCGTTGGTTTATACGCTGAACATATGGTTATATATACCATATATAGCTATGTCTTGCAGTTAATGTGGGATAATACTTGAAACAAATTAAGGGGTTTGACGGCCATGGGGTTGACCCCAACTGTTGGCCCTTTTTTCCCGGTGCCTCCAATCCACTACCATAAATACAAAGTCATCAACAAGCCTAACAAGATCCACCGTAGCCCGTCCGGTGCGGCTCTTCTGACGAAAACTCTGCCTTCCGGGAGGTTAGTGGTTTAATCCTCCTTGAACCCAAAATTTTTGGAAAATAGGTGATATTAGGCAAAATCCGGGCTGCCACCTGTCAGTGCCGGATTGGCCCATATTAACCAATCATACTGCAACACGTCATCAACTTGCTGAAATCATCCTGGACAAGTGGTGTATTCCCAGGATGACACATGTCCTGCTGACATCATCTTGTTGACCTGGTTGACCGTTGACTGTTGACATTTGACTTTTTGACTTCTGCCCTAATTTTTCCAAAAACTTTGACTAGCTTTAACTTTTTCATCCGAACTCGGATTTATGCGCCATTCACACCGTTGGAATCTTATCGACAAGCACTTTGACTTGATCCTACTTTCATCTGCATTTGAAGACTTTGATCTGAAGGAAAAAATGGATCCATTTTGGATCATTGCATAGTATAATGGCTGAAATAAACTTAAGCTATCTGCTCCTACATCTGTAAATTGTTTCAGAAAATAATGGACTAGAGAAACATGCAGCTTGCAAGCTATTCTCCACACACTCATTCCATCAACACAACTAGACAATCAACCAATTCACAATGAGTTATCTCCTATATAAAGATGAACTCAAATTCTCAAATCAATAATTACTCAAAAACTACTGAGCTCAAAAATCTTGTTGATATGCTATATTAGATCGGAATATAACTAATTGACTCAATTAACGACTAACTCCACTAGCCTTTTTTTTTTTTTTTTTAAACTTGAATAAGCTTTTGGAGGTCCCACGAACTTTTCCGATCATAAACTGAAAATTTCTGATCAAGGAGGTGGCTAAAACATAAAAATTAGCTCAACAACGTGAGGAATGCGAAGATTTTCTCATGAAAATCCCTGGTCGCTCCCTTAACACTTTCCTCTAAATGACTGGAGCTATAACTAATCCCTTGAACTTGTATTGAAAGCTACTAGAGCATTCCAACCGCTCCCATAGGCTTTTGTGCATGTGACTATGGCTTAGGCTCAGTAAAAACATCAAACTCTCAGCTCTCATGTAACATCCCTCAATAACCTCGCAAGAAAATGCATGGAGTTAGAAAGTTTTTTTCAACATTTACCAATGTGTAAATTTATATATTACTTTTTATATTCCCTCATTGAACATTAGAAGAACCATCATCATTACATGGAGAAATATTTAGTAAAAGCATAGTGAGTTACACAACCATTAACTTTCATTGTTGTAGCATATCAACTTAAATTTTCTGCTATAACTATGCATCGGTTCCGTAATTCTTTTAACTCAGTGAGTAAGTCACATACTTTATAATATAAACATAACATCATGAAAGGAATTGTCATCATAAAATGGCACAACAAACAATCACATCATTAAACACCGATATACCCGAGAAACCCCATAGGGTGAAAACCAACAAATGTTTAATTTTGTTATTAAATGCTTGTGAGGGTGTTCACCCCTCTCTCAATGGTTATAAGGGAATCCATCCCTTGACCATTGTCATAAAATATTACATATAAAAATCATCTTAAATGCAACATAACTAGCTATAAGATATTACAAACAACACAATATCATTTACCCACAAATCCTAAATCTCTGTCTTTGTGGTTTGACTGTTTCCATCAATGGTGTTAGTGTCAGTCTTTCCAGCCTTCCTCCAGTGATCAAATATGCTCTTACAAAGTGATTTTGAAGTGTCAAGGTCAAATTTTGTCATTTCAGTGAGTTTTCAAGCAAAATTTGGTCACTAGGCATTAGGTCTAGGGTTTGCTTTAACTTCTTCTTAAGTTGCCCAAATGCCAATCTATGTCACTGTTCAGCTAAGTCTATCATCATTCATAGGGTTTTTATTATCATGTCAGTGTCTAATGAGTCATTTTACATCTTGTTCATGCTTCAGTTGTGCCTTGGCAAGTTCATTTCCCTCTCCTAGGGTTTTGAAGCCAATTTCTCTTGGACGGACAAATAATCAGCAAAACTTGTATCCAGATGTTCATACCCCTTCCCCTATCCTTAAAGTATCTTATCAAACACTTCCCATCCCTTAGATCCGCCAAATTCCTCATTTTTCGACAAACCCTAGTTTCTAGCTACAACCTGGCAATTTTCTAGGTTGGTCCTGTGTTTTTCCCTTTTGGACCCTTTCCCCTCACTCAATCTCTGAGATTCCACTTTCCCCTGCTTCCTAACATCCCTCCCCACTCCCAAAAATTTCCCCAAGAATTTAGAAGCCCCCTATCCCCTTCATTTCGCTCCATTTCGAAAAAATTCCTTGTTTCACACATCGGGACAAGTCGCACTCAAATGATGTTCCAGAGAAATAAAAGATGAATTTGGGAAAACTGAGAGAGGTTTTTGTCCAAAACATGCCAAACAAGAAAAGACTCCTTCACGTTTTGCACAGGTGTCATGGTTTGAGAGAAATGTCAAAGAATACCGTTGCCTCAGGAGAATCAAGGGCACCTCTGAAGTGACCTTGGGAAAATCAAGTTTTCTCCTAACTTGGTTGGCCAAATGATTTTCTTGATGGGTAAAATGATAACTAGACACAAAGAGATTTCCAACGAGCTATCCTACACCCGATTCCGACACCGGGAAGGCCTCCAAAATCCTCCTGAAAAAGGGCGCGACCCGTCAGAGGCGCGCGACCCGTCAGGGCACCTCTAGCAGTGTAAAAATTACAGAGGCGCGACCCGTCAGAGGTGAACGTCCCGTTGGGAATTCCTCCACCAAATCTTGCCAGTAAGCTACCAAACAACCCCGGATTGCTTCAAGGTTGCAAGTAGGCCTCTCCTCATGAAAATACATTGTTTGCCAAAGTGTGAAAAGCATGTGAATGTGGTTTAGAGTCAATCATTTTGAACTAATGAATCCAATGCATATTTGCTCAAAAATGTCAAAGTGTTGGTTGAACTAGGGTTTGTCTTGTTGTTTTCAAGGTTATCCTTTATACCCCCACTTTTTCCCTACATCCTATTTCCACCTCCCTCATCATTTTATTCATTCTCCCTACCAAAAAATATCAAAAGCCCTAAACCCTACCCCTATCCCTAAAAATCAAGAAACTAGACCTAAACCCTACCTCTCATAAAGCCTTTGCAAATCATATATATGTGATGGGGTATATATCATGATTCCTTCCCTTAACTCCCTATTTCATATGTTTTTCCCAATTTCCCTTCAAAGTCTCCCTTCCCTAACATTTCCCTTGTGCTATTTGTCCCCTTGAAACAGCATCTCAAACAGTTGAAACAACATTCAAACAGTCAAAACAGCAGGGTATACCATGAAGGATTTTATCTCTTGAGAGGCTATGCTTATACGGCTCAATGCTAATTTCGAGAGGTTGTTGGCTAAGGCCAACCAAGATAAGAAATTGCTGAGAAACATGAAGAACCATTATTGGGCGAGAATGCACTTGTGCAAGGCAAAAATGAACATGTTCCAAAGGTGGTTGGCCAAGGCACAAAAAAGGAGAAAGAGGCCCGATCCCCTCCATATATTGGCCGAGGCTTCACTCAAGGACCAAGGCACTAAATAGCCTAGCTACAGCACAAATCCCAAGAAATTTTGAAGCATTTTGGGTAAATTTTGATTTTTTCAAGTAATTTACAGGTTTTCTCCATTAACGGGTCTCACCCCCCGTGAGACCCTTCATCCCAGCAACTCCATTTTGCAAAAACTCAACATTTCTAGATTTTTCATGCAAAGTTACACATGCTCATCAAAGCACTAGATATTTGGCAAAGTTTTGGGCCTCCAGAAAGTCAAAAAAAAGCAAAAAATGACTTTCTGCCACCTTTTTGACACACAGGAAGCAGTCTTGGGAGATTGCAATTTTGGAGGGGAAAATGATCACCAAATTCAGAAATTCCACATGGGTTGGAAAGTACACATCCGGAAATTTCCGACAAGCCCACTTTTGCCTCATTTGGACACCTGGAAGTACCTCAAAATCAGCTCCAAAGTAGCGTGACCCGTTCAGGAAAAGGGCGTGACCCGTTGGGCAGTTTTCACAGGAATTCATCTACAGCTCAGGAATTCGCCCAGCTTTGACCAGTTTTGACTTGGGATGGGATTTTTCACCCTCTTTGATGTAATTAATGTATTTTAATGTTGAAATGACACTTATTTACCTATTCTAGAAGATTCATTCATGAAATAGCAAACATTTAATGAATGAATTGGTTTCCTAGCTTATAGAGGCAAGTTGTTTTGACTGCCTAGAT
>APFE030321147.1:0-81464 GCA_000404065.3 Pinus taeda
ATCAGATTTATTCTTAATACAATAAATCCAAGTTTTTCTAGTTGCATCATCAATAAAAGTAACATAATAACAAGAGCCACCAAGAGATGATACCTGAGCAGGTGCCCATACATCTGTATGCACAAGCTCTAACTTTTCACTCTTCTTTTCTTTCCCAACTCTGAGAAATCTGATTCTCTTCTGTTTTTCATAAATGCAATTCTCACAGAAATCCAAATCAACATTCTTCAAACCCGGCAACGAATTGCTTGAGTGAAGAACCTTCATCCCCTTTTCACTCATGTGTCCGAGCCTATGATGCCATAATGCTGCATCTGTTCATTTGGAAGTTAAAGCATTAACAGAGTTAGAAATACCATTGCATAAATACAATGTACCAACCTTTTCACCTTTTGCTATTACCAAGGCTCCTTTGGTGACCTTCCAAGATTTATCTGTGAAAGTTTTCACACAACCTTCACTGCCTAACTACCCTGTTGAAATCAGATTTTTCTTTAGAACTGGAACATGACTTACCTCCTATAGTAGCCATTGGTTTCCATTCTGTTGTTTTACAAGAACCTTACCCATTCCAACAATTTTACAGGGTTTATCATCACCCAAACTAACTTGTCTAAAATCTCCTTGAACATAGTCATGAAAGTATTTCTTATCAGGTGTGGCATGGAATGAGGCCCCTGATTCTATCACCCAGGAATCAGTAATATTTTCGAAAGAAAGAATCAAAGCATATTGTAACACCTCACCTGTCACATTTGCTTCATGATTGTTTTCTTGTTGTGCATCTCCTTCTTTTCCCTTCGAGATCTACAGTCTTCCTTTAGGTGTCCTTTCTTTCCGCATTTCTAGAACATTATCCCTGATCTGGACTTGGATCTGCCTTTCCTTGATTTACTACGATATCCTAAGCTCTTTCCTCTTTCCATTTTTCTTCCCCTAGACTCTACACTCAAAGCAGTACCCAATGTCTCACCGGAGCTTTTCTTTCACATTTCCTCGCTAAGGATAGCACCGACAACATCATCAAACTTTAAAGTACTAGATCCAGACACAGAGTTACTAATGGCCATCACTAAACCATTCCAACTTTCTGGCAATGAGCACAAGAATAACAGAGCTCTAACTTCAACATCAAAGTTTACCCCTACAGAACATAACTGATTTGTAATAGTATTAAAATCATTTAAATGATCTGCAACAGATCCACCTTCCGACATCTTCATATTAAATAATTGTTTCATAAGAAATACCTTGTTTGAGGCCGAGGGATTTTCATATAGTTTCTCCAACACCTTAATCAAGCCCTCTGTCATTGTTTTCTTCGAAATGTTGAAGGCGACCGATGCTGTGAGGAACAAGCGTATTGTTCTGAGTGCCTTTCTATCAAGAAGGTTCCATTCTTCATCTGTCATACCTATCGGCATCTTTGTTTTTCTGCCCAATGGTAGGTATAGATCTTTCTGATACAGATAATCTTCCATCTGCATCTTCCACAGTGAGAAGTTTTGGCCGTTAAATTTCTCGGCCCTAAACTTACCATCTTCTGCCATTTCTCCCACTCGAATGAGGAACCCTTCTTTCCTGCGAGTTTGTCAGCCAAATAGACCTTCAGCTCTGATACCAGTTGTTATAAAATTATATATATTACAGAGAAATGGAACACATAAAATATTGCAGAAATATAAACACAGAAAAATAATAAAACAAGAGAGACACAGATATACGTGGCTCACCCAGTTCAGGCTACGTCCACCTCGAACAGCCAGTCCTTCCTTTCTATTATCCAGAAAAATGAAGAGACACAACCTACAGCAGATTCGTTGTAATATCCTCTGTTTACTCTCTCATTGTCTCACCTCTCTGCTTCTTGCTTAGAGAATACACATCTATTACAGAGCCTCAAATACAATGCCCTCATACAAAGAGAGGGGTTGCCTTCTAGGGCAACAAACCCAAAACTAAACATAAGTTCTATTGTCAGATCATCCGCCTAATGAACGGCCCATATTGACTAGAAATTACTATACTTTTATAAGGCAATTTTACATCTGTTTTTAACTTCGGGTGCGTTGCCCCAGACCCCCCAGCCGGGGGGGATCGCCCCCCCCCCCCCCCCGAACCCCCGGGGGGGAACAAGTCCCCCCCGCGTGGAGGGGTGTACAAACTTCCTGGGGTATACATCCGATTGAAACAAAGACCTCTGAACAATCATGATCCACACACAACACCTCCTAGGTGACGTAAGGAAGTGGAATGAACAAATTGAAACCTTACTGACATTCCTCAGGAGCTACAGAACCCCCAGGAGCTAAACAACCACTCCAAGTGCCCAGACCCTAAACTAGGTTTGCTTTTTCACTATCCTAGACTCCCAGTCACTTATATAACATGGCATGCCAGTGACTATAAGCCTCCAATCACATGGGTAACCCTGCCTACTAGCGATTGCAGCCTACATTTCCCAGTTTTGTGCATGTGACCCCAAGATCTAAGCCACTTTTTCAGAGATAGGATCCAAAACGCTACCCAGAACTTGTTAGAACTTATGAGAATGATGAATGACATAAGGAAAAAGCCATTAATTCAAATCTTAGAAAAAAATTTGACCTAACAGTGCCTAACCATGACAAGTATTTTGTCAAACACATAGTGAACATGTAGTCTATAGGTCATAATTACATATTTGAACATAAGAGTCTCATGCTTATATGAGAATTGTCAATAAGGTATGATTCACTCTCATGCATTAACATATATTAGGTCACACATTCATTAACCATTCATTTACGAATCAAAACATGATGAGAGCCATAACTAAAGTCTGTCATAAAACCATTTTTATAACCAGCATATAACTAAAATAATAACCATGATAGAACACCCGTCAAAGACACATAATAACGAGTATAAATAATCATGAAATACAAGAGGAAAAGAGCTCTTATTAACATATGAAAATCCAACCAAGTCAGGGACTTCCACATACCACCTAGCCATAGGTTGGGCTTAACCAAATATCTCTTTTAGCAAATCACGCCGATGTCATATTCCAAGCATGAATGTGGGATCTCATAGAATAAACCCACCGAAACCTAACCACAACTTCCAGAGGAAAAACAACCTCAACCCTTAACCAGTGATTACCAGTGATTCCACCTCACGGTCAGACATCACTAACAATCACCACATCGGTCTCTACCCAAGTTTTCAAGGGCTCTAGAGCATTTGTTCCAACCCTGCTCCAGGACTAGTAACTCAACCCACAATTGTCACATGGCTCCATATTGCTTGCCCAACCAAGGCTCTAGGACTAGTAACTAAACCAACCAAGGGCTCCAGAGTGTTTTTCCAACCAAGGCTTCCAGGACTAGTAACTCAACCCAAGTTGTTCCAGGGCTTCCAAAGTGTTTGTCCAACCAAGGCTCCAAGAATTAATAACTCAACCCACATCTATAAGGAACATGAGCACCAGTCATTAACAATCAAGTGGGAAACCCATAACACCATGGTTATCCAGGAAATGGCAAGGCTCCATTTTCCATCAAGGCAATGCTCCATGCCAATTATAGCTCATAACCAAGAAACCACATGCATGTACCATGCATTCCAAACTAGCAAGGAAATCATACATGCAACTCGATACCTATAAATAAATCCAATTGTATTTGTTGATCGCATTGTCCCCTTGCACTTTCATACTTTTCGTTTTCCTTCTTTCTTCAATCCAAATAAAAACAGAGTGCTCCAAGCATGCTCCAACAATGCTCGAAAATTTCTCTAAATGTGCAAGAGTATGAGAGAGAGAGAGAATAGAGTGGAGGTCTAAGCTAAAACTGAAAAAAGTCTCAATTGACCAAAGCTAACACTAAAAAAATCCATGAACTTATCCTTAGAAGCATTTTTATCATTGAGGCCTCTAATTTCTTCATTGTCCATCATTTTTCCTTCAATTTCCTACTCATGCAAATTTTTGACCTTTCACCTTTCCTTTTCTCCTATTTTCCATTATTTT
Organism: Pinus taeda; assembly: GCA_000404065.3. Lineage (NCBI taxonomy): Eukaryota > Viridiplantae > Streptophyta > Pinopsida > Pinales > Pinaceae > Pinus > Pinus taeda. Next base: position 4,013 of record APFE030321147.1, read on the forward strand.
CATAAATAAAATCCCAATTAATGCCTCTTTGCCATTGCCAATTCCTTTGTCAATTTACTTATCCATAATAAACCAAAAGTGACACCTAGTAGCATGTTTTTCCCAACATTCAGATTGGAATACATGTCTCATGACCTTGGTCTTATATTTTTTCTGACCAGGGGTTGTTACAGAACCCTCCCCCTTGGGAAAACACCGTCCTCGATGTTCTATGACACCTATGACCAAAAAACCACTGAAAACAAAGAATGCTACCCATATAGCTTTATAATACAACTCATGACAGTATTTACAATAACAACCACATATACACTTGTGCACATTTGCTCTAACTAGAAAATAAAAGGATATGATGCCTACATCAGTAATAAGAGAATCCAAAGGCTTACACCATCACCCTCAAAGTAACATCAGGATTCACCTCCTTCCTAGGGAGTCCAAAATCCATTGCCAAATTCAAACCTACATCCAATATCTAGCACTACAATCTTGTGCCACTTATCCTCTCACTAGACAATTATCGGCTCATTGTTCCAAGGCACACTCCCAATGTGCATTTGATTCCATCTGGAAATGATATTGGCCAAAACAAATCCATCCTCTGACCTTCCCTTCTCTACTACACATTCCCTCGAATAATCTAGTCACCCCCTTTTGTGCAGTCACACACCTTCTAAGTTCCACGAGCATCCCCTTCTCTACTACACATCCCCTCAGGCAACCCCTCTCTTGGCAAGGTTTCCTAGCATCAAAAGGTCCAAAAACCAATGCATATCCCTACCTCAAAACAATCATATTTTTCATAGCATGCTCATGGAAATTAATGGACACTATTGGGTACCAGTGTCCCACAATGGCTCTACTCCCAAAGTTCTTTACCAGCATATTGTTTCCTATTCCAATTCCTTTTACGATTGTTGCTACTAATTCTTGCAATCAGTTCCAACCACCCAACCAAGCATTTCCATGTTTTATTGTACCAAACACATAACTTCCATTAGACTAAAATAAATTAAAATGAATTCAAGTCATACCTCATTGGTAGTTTGTCAACAAGGTACACCTATAATTATGTTTACTTCATGTCGCAACAAGTCAAACTATCTCCTTGACCAAATAATCATGTATAAGCATATCACATCTAGTTAGCTCAAAACACAACCATCATAAATCAAAGTCATAGATCATATGCATAATAAAACTGAAATAAAATATTGATACTTATCCTTTAAGCGGTTCTTTGCTTCTACCTTTTTCCTTATCCTTTCCATACATGCATCAGATCAATTTCCACACCTGGCAAGCACCCAATGCCTTTTCTTCAATCACATACACATACACACAGTGTACACAACATGTATACATCCACACACGGCATACAATGCCACACAGTACATGCACCTACACCCGACATACAACACATACACCTACACCCAGTGTACAACACAACACATACACCTACACCCAGTGTGCAACCACAACACAATACCTACACCTACACTCGGTGTACAACACAATACATATATGTACATAGAGTACAACACAAAAAATACACATGTCACAATACCACGACTACACAATGCACATACATAACACTACACTGATCCGAACTTTAAATAGGAATGCAAAAAATTATAGATATAACCATAAATAAATAGATTCAATAGAAATAACACTTCATTTCATTAATATCAAATATTGAAATATGCTTCATACATAATGGAAATAAACTAGCTCTAGCAATGGTAGCTTATCTCTAAGAAGAGATATGGTGGCTACCTGTCTTTGTATTGTATTTCAATGAGGCTCAAGGGCCTATTTATTATTGAAAAATAAGGGAAAACCCTAAACAACCAAAACCCTAACCCTAGGAGATGGAACGCCAAGAATTTGTGGGCCACGTTGGGGTTAGTTGGGCAACCAACTTCTCGGGGTCGTAACTTGATCATATTATCCTCGTTTGGCATGTACGATACCTTGATGGAAATATCACTCTAATTACTACAGGATTTGTGGCAAGCCTCTACCTTGGTTATGGGCATGTTACAAACTACAAAAAAATGTTGTTTAGGGGGTAGAAATTGGCGAGACCCATAAAGTTGTAGAGCGTTGTTAGGGTGGTTGGGGCTGGCCAATCCTGAATGACTTGTATCATGGCTAGGTTCACATGCACACCCTTGTCATCAATGATGTACCCCATATATTAAACTTGGGTCATGCCAAAAGTGCATTTCTCCAAATTGGCACACAGTTTTTGTTATCGCAAGATTTGGAGGACCTGTCGAATATGGTGGATGTGCTCTTCCCAACTTTGGTTGAAGATCAAGAGGTCATCTAAATACACTACCATGAATTCATTGGTGAAGGGTCGCAACATTTTATCCATCAATCTCATGAAGGTTGTGGGGGAATTCGTCAACCCAAAAGGCATGACCAACCATTCGAAAAGGCCCTTCTTGGATTTGAAGTCAATATTCCACACATCAGAGGGTTCAATAGCCACCTGGTGATAACCGAACTTCAATTCAATCTTGTTCAAACATTTGGACCCCTAGAGTTGGTCTAGAAGGTCATCAATCTATGGGATTGCGTAACTATTTCGGACAGTGATCTTGTTCAGCACCCGATAATCAATACAGAGTCTCCAGGTCCCATACTTTTTATACCAATAAAATTGGACTCCCACTAGGTGATGAGCTTGTTTTGATGTGCCCTTTCTACAATAGCTCTTAAATCTGCCTCTTCATCTCATCGTTCTCCAGAATAGAGTGTCGATAGATTAGTCTATTGGGTATCAATGTGCCCGAGGTCAGATCAATGGAGTGCTTGACCTAAAAGTGAAGAGGTAACCCCATAGGTAAGGCAAAAATGTCCTTTTATTCCTCCACGAACTTGTCCATATGTTTCTACTGTGTGGAGGAGCCATGTCTAGAAGTCATGGCCACAATATTCTTCTTTCCCTAAGGGTGAATCATAAGGAAAAAAAAATTCCTAGTATGTGAAATGATCTTACTTCATTGCTTTGCAGAGATCAAAAATATGGCGGTAGGCGAGGCTGCCTCTAGTATCCTGTAAAACTTATTGGCCAAAGTGATAATCACAAAGCGAGGTCTAAACTCATATACAGCATGTTGCTTCCACAAGTATGGTTGTCCTAATAATACATCACAAACTTCAAGAGGATAAAAATCACACAATACCTCATCCGTGAACAACTTGATGTTGTAAGGGGGAACTGTTCGCTAATGCGGAGATCTCATCCTTGGTGAAGCCACCTGATGGTGTACAGTTGTGGATGTGTTGTAGTCGATAGGCATAGCCGCTTCATGAAATTTTCTAAAATGAGGTTCTTTTGGCTCTCGTTGTCGACAACGAACTATAGCGGAGAACCCTTCATGCACATTTGTGAGTGGAAGAGGCATTCCCCCTCCTATGGATCTTTAGGCTCATTCTTTTGGATCTTGGTGGTGGCCACGGTGGCACTAGGCTTTGTGTCAATGATATGCTTCCCTTTGTCATTCCCCTTGTTGGTTTCTGACTCAGATTCAGAACATGCGTCTGATTCGGAAGCCTTCAGCTCAGCCACCAATGACTACTTGGCCCGAAACTCACTTGTACTGTGAGTGGAGATCTTAGGAAACTCACACCATTTTCTCATGTCCTTCTTTGTCTTCATGGTTTTGTTCTTTTCTTGCGACTTCGATGGGTTATCCTGGGTTGCTCCGACTTGGATTTATCCTTTTCTCTGTTTTTTGGGGGCACCTTTCCCTTGCTTCAGATTTGCAGGTCCAAAGTCTCGCTTCTTCTCTTCAAACTTCTGCTCAATCTTGACAGCATATCGGTACGCCATACCGAGCGAGAATATGTCCAGGAACTCCATCTCATCTTGGATGTACCCGTGTCCATGGTACTTGAGTACCAAATTTCGTTCAGAATCCTTGAAACCCAACTTCATGCAAAGGGTATGAAAAACATTGGTAAACTCTAGCACGTCTTGGTCCTTTCCCTGCCGCAGTGTGGTCCACTTTATGTATTTATCCTCGTAGCTCCCGACAGGATAGTACTACTCCTTGATGATGTCTTGGAACAAATTCCAAATGGGTGTAGCTGAAAATAGTGAGGGCTAACTTTCGTCCATATTCTCACAGTAGGTTTCCCACCAGTCCTTGACATGGGGGTTTTCTTGAAGAAGTGCAAAAGTAATTTTTTTCTTGGCTGGAAAAATCATGAACAGAAAAATACCCTTCTATCATATTTAACCATCTATCTAGGATGTCTGCATCTATCTTACCTTCAAATATGGGGATGTCAAAGTTAACTTATACCTTAAAGGGTGTGGCTCTTTCAGAGTGGTCGCTAGAAGAAGATGTGTTGCCTTTGGGTAGCCACTGAAGGATCTAGGCAAATTTTTCCATCATCGCGTTCCTGTGTTGCTCGAGGGCTTATTCAAGCAACATTTTGAAAGGATCTCTTGTCCCCTCATATTTCTTCTCTTCCACCATAGCAGGTCGTTGGGATTTGTGAGGATGGTCTTGCAAAGGTTTGACCAGTTCGAGCCCTAACTCCTTATATCCCGACCTCGTTGGGGACATGCAAAGAAAAAAACAGAGAAAGAGTAGACCGCTCTGATACCAGTGAACTGAACTTTAAACAGGGACACAAAAATTAAAGATATAACCATAAACTCATATATTTAGCAGAAATGACACTTCATTTCATTAATATCAAATATTGAAATATGCTTACACATGGAATGGAAATAAACTAGCTCGGGTGATGGTAGCTTATCTCTGAGAAGATATGTGGCAACTACCTGCCTCTGAACTATGTTCCAATGAGGCTCAAGGGCCTATTTATTATTGAACAATAAGGGAAAACTCTAACCCCAAGATATGGAATGCCAATAGTTTGTGGGCCCCGTTGGGGTTAGTTAGGCAGCCAACTTCCCAGGGTCATAACTTGGTCATATTATCTCTATTTGTCACGTACGATACCTTGTTGGGAAGATCTCTCCAAGTGCTATAGGATTTGTGGTAGACCCTTACCGATGTTCATGGGCTTGTTGCAGACTGCAAAAAAACGTCGTTTAGTGGGTCAAAACTGCTCCGGAAGTTTAAGACCCAAAAAATTTCTAAAAACGATAAATGCTGCAATAAACAAGGAAACAGATGGAACTTACTGGAGGTCTAGGTGGAATAGGCGAGTGGCCACCAATATCCACATCGATCATGCACAACATGTATGGCATGCACACAATACCACATGTATAACATGTACACAATACCACTTGTACATAGCACCACCTAAACAACGTGTACACAAAACCACCTAAACAACATGTACACAACACCACATGTACACAAAACCACCTGCACAATGTGTGCATGGAATCACCTGCACAACATGTACACATCACCACCAGCACACATCACCGCATGTACAACATGTACACAACACCACATGCACATAGTCCCACATGTATAGCATGTATATAGCACCACATGTACACAACATTGCATGTACAACATGTAGACAACATCATATATACACAACACCCTATGTTCAATGTGTACACTGCTCCTCATGTACATAGCATTTCATATACAACATGTACACAGCACCATCTGTACACAACACCACACATACAACATGCACACAACACTATATGTACATAGTACCGCATATGCAACATGCACACAGCACTATATGTACACAGTATCGCATATGAAACATGCACACAACACTATATGTACATAGTACCACATATGTAACAGGCACGCAACACTATATATGCAACATGCACACAACACCATAGGTACATCATGTATAACATATACACAACAATAGTATTGCACATCTAGAGACTGAACTGTCTCTACCAGGCAACCTTTCCTCTAATGTCTTTCCACTATCCATGGTTGTCTAGCATGCCACAGATCACACTTCTTTCTATTGATGTATCCCTCAGCATTACCTATCATGACATGAACATAGGAATAGTACAAGCACATAATATCAATTCATATCCACATGATGCTAAACTCATATATCTATCAGGGCTACTCTTCCCACTTTATTCATCATAAACCAGAACCTCTTCATTCCATTCACCTACATAAACAATCATTCCTCCGTAAGAATGATCCCTGATGACCTGTTAGACAACGACATACATGCATACATATATACATATGAACATTAGCACAAATCAATCCTGATCCCTAATGACCCTGTCAAATAATGACATAAACACATACATGTATATATATATAAACATCAACATAGTCATGATAACAACATAATTACCAGATATCATAAGGTCAAGGTTAAGAGAACTCCCTTTAGTCGTGCACAGCATGCACAACATTAAGAACAATAGTTCCCAACTTAGCTAAGGCATTTGTTACCTTAAGCTCATTTACTTTACCTTTCCTATTACCTTTCTCCTGATTGTCATGCCATCGTCCATATATCCCAATGGACCCAACCAGTCCAATTGGTTTTCATTTTATGGCCTTCAGCTACCCTTATACATGCACTAGGATTCATCCAAGTCTTATATTACATGATGGGTTTCATTCATCTCTCCTTGAGCTCCATTAATTTTCCTCTTTCCAAAACCAAATCCCAAGACCCTTAAAATATAAAAGGCAATAACAAGAAGCAAACAAGATAAAACCATGGAAAACAGATACAATACAACACCACAAATAAAGTGGCATGGCCATGCACCAAACACAAACAAAATCGAAAATCAAGCACAACAAATCACAAAATATCAAAGGCACAAAACTATCAACATACACTATGACTCAATCCCCATGATTCCTATTTCTTCCAAGGGAAAGCTCAACCCAATCCTTCTTCAAGATTTCATGGTAGTCTCTTTTGCTAGGCAATCCCCTGCATAATACTTGTTGCACCCATCACAATGGTTTGTAACTAAAATTGTACATATATCATCTCTCAAGGGACTCCAACTTCTTGACGAATCCAACCATAACTGAAAATTAGTTGTTATACTTGTCAAATACACGTTCATGAATCTAGCACATATCCACATAATGTCAAACAAAATCAAGGTTAAGAATATTTCATGTATTCATGCAAAGCACTCATTCAGTTGGAATTGAGGTTTCCAAACATATCCAAAGGAATTCTCACCTAATTCCTTTCTTTTAACTTTTACCTTATTGCAATTGAGTCTTATTATCTACTATCACCACCCAACTGTTAGTTATATAAACAAATCAACTATTACCTTTTCATGCTAATACCAAGCATGTTGCCTTGTAACTGCTCACACATGTTAGTCACACATTCGAAAGATGAAGACATCATGTCTATTAATTTTAAATCAACCTTTACCAAGACTATCATTCATGTCGTAATCAACTCATACTCATTAGCCATAATACTACAACTAGCACCCACTTGGACTGAAGTACATATCAGTTATTTCAGCACTTAATGTATTAGTACAACCGTCTTAAAACAAGATCATTCCTTCATGCAATATTATAGGCACATACTCATATCATGCAATTAATAAAAAATTTAGACAACCTGTAAACATACCATGTTAGATAAACCAAATAAATTACATAATCACACTCATACCTCAATGTATCTCGGGGGAGGCTATTGCATATGCACAAGTCAGTCCATATTAGTACGACACAATATCACAAGTATATCGACTCATACCTAAATATCATAACCATAACTATCTACATAGACGGAACCAAAGTAGCATGATACATAATAGCATCAGAAAATTAACTGCAATAACCATAATCATCATGTGTATGTTAGTAATGCAAATAACAAGTTAACTATCATGCATGGCTATCTAGCGCATGTGCATATGACGACATTGATTAACTAACATCTAACATGCATGTAACCATAACGATAATAGAATGAAAAGCATGTATATAACCACAAGGCTTATAACAATCATTAACCAACATACCTACATGCCATACATACAAACTTGTATGATGATATGTTGTTACTCTGAGGTCCAGTGCTACAACCTCGCTTGATAATATGCTTCTCCAACTCTATCTCATCCAACACATTAGCATCATAACAGACCAACTGCACCATAATGACATGAGACCAAAACAATGACCATCACAATGCACACATAACAAACACATAGACAACTAACATGCATGCATGACAAACACATTCTGCCCATCCAGTCCAAGTGTTTGAACCATGCTCTAATACCACTTTGTGGTATCATATATCAACCAAAGAGAACAGAACCCGCCTCGATACCACCCTGTAACACCCTCCTCCCACATTTACCCAAGTTCATCAGTCCACAGGGGTGAATATGTGATGAAGCGTTACTATGATATGACTCAAACTCCTAGGTACCGTTAATGAAGTGGAATCGAAAAACTAAAACTTTACTGACCTTCCTCAAGAGTTATAGGACTCCCAGAAGCTAAACAACCACTCCAGGTGCCAAAAACTTGAGCTAGATTACTTTTTCACTGACCCAGACTCAAATTCACTTGCATAATAAGGCAAGCTAGCAAATGTAAACCTCTAATCGCATGGATAACCTTGCCTCCCATTGATTGCAATCTAAATTTCCCAGATTTGTGCATGCGACCCTGAGATCTAAGCCACTTTTTCAGGGCTAGGATCTAGACCTCTGCCCAGAACTTCATAGGACTTTCCATAATGATGAATGACACAAGGAAAAATCCATTAATGCAAAGCTTAGACAAAAACTTGACTTAACAAGGCCTAACCATGACAGGCATTCTATCGAACACATAGTGAACATGTAGTCTACAAGTCATAATTACATATCTGAACATAGGGGTCTCATACTTATCTGAGAATCGTCAAGAAGGTTTGATGCCTTCTCATAGTAGCTTCATTAATATTTATTAGTTCATACATTCATTAACCATTCATTTACCAATCAAAACATGATGAGAGCCATAACTAAAGTTTTTCATAAAACCATGTGTATAACCATCATATAACTAGAATAATAAAAATGATAGAATATCCATAAAAGCCACGTAATAACAAGTATAAATACTCATGAAATACAAGAGGAAAAGAACTCTTATTAACACATGAATATCCAACCAAATCAGGGGCTTCCACGTACTAGCCAACCATATATTGGGTTGAACCAAATCTTCCAAACATGCATGTGGGATCTCATGGAATAATCCAACCTAAACCAAACCAGGGCTTCCATAGTCCAAACCACCTCAACCCTTAACCAGTGATTCTGCCTCATGGTCGGACATCATTAACCATCACCAGATCGGTCTCTACCCAAGTTTTACAGGGCTACGGAGCATTTGTTCCAACCTAGCTCTAGGACCAATAACTCAACCCACATCTTTCGTAGGGCTCCAGATTGTTTGTCCAACCAAGGCTTCCAGGACTAGTAACTCAACCCAATTTTTTCCAGGGCTTCCAGAGAGTTTGTCTAACCAAGGCTCCAGGAACTAATAACTAAACCCACAACCATAAGGAACATGAGCACGAATAAAAAAACAATCAAGTGGGAAACCAACAACACCATGGCTATCCAAGAACTGGAAATTCTAGATAACCACTTTCAATCCAAGAAATCCTCCATGCCAATGACAGCTCATAACCAAGAAACCACATGGATGTACCATGCATGTCAAACTCAATGGTAAATCATACATGCAAATCAATACCTGCAAATAATTCCAGTTGTAGTCATTGCTCTTGTTGTCCCCTCGCACTTTCCTGCTTTTCCTTTACCTTCTTTCTTCAATCCAATGAAAACTAGAGTGGTCCAACAATGCTCCAAAATTTCTCTAAGTCTGCAAGAGTATGAGGGAGAGAGAGAGTAGAATGGAGCTCCAAACTAAAAGTGACAAAATCTAACACTGACAAAAGCCATGAATTGATCATTAGAAGCCTTTTTATCAATGACACTTCTAATTTCTTCATTTTCCTTCATTTTTCCTTCAATTTACTTCTCATGAAAATATGGGACATTTCACATTCATTTTCTCCTCTTTTCCATTATTTTCATAAATAAAATGTCAATTAATGCCTCTTTTCCTTTGCCAATTTCCTTAGCCATAATCAACTGAAAGTGGTGTTAGAAAATTATACATTACAAAGCAATGGAACACATAAAATATTGCAGAAATATAAACACATAAAACAAGAGAGACACAGATATACGCGGTTCACCCAGTTTGGGCTATGTCCACCCCAAACAGCCAGTCCTTCCTTTATATTATCCCGCAAAATGAAGAGACACAACCTACAACAAATCCGTTGTAATATCCTATGTTTCTCTCACAGTCTCACCTCTCTGTTTCTTGGTCAGAGAATACACATCTATTACACAGCCTCAAATACGATGCCCTCATACAAAGAGAGGGGTTGCCTTCTAGGGAAAAAAACCCTAAACTAAACATAAGTTCTACCATCAAATCATCCACCTAATGAATGGCCCAGATTGACTAGAAATTACTATACTTTTACAAGGCAATTTTACATCTATTTTTGGCTTCAGGGGCGCTGACCCCGAGCCCTCGTCGAGGTACCGCTAGCCCCCAGACCCCCCAGCCTAGGGGGACAAGTCCCCCACGCGTGGAGGGGTGTACAAACTTCCTAGTGTATACATGTGGCTGAAACAAACACCTCTAAACAATCATGCTCCACACACAACAATCTCCCACTTAGAGAATGATTGTAGCAACTCCACCACTGCTTCATTTGTTGGACAATGACTCCTCTTTGGACCTGATTGTTTCTCATCTTCATCGTCATCCTTGAAGACCAATTGAAACTGAGCACATTCTCAGTTTCTCCTTGGTTACAACTTTTGTTAGCATATCTGCAGGATTCTGGCTAGTGTGCATCTTTTCTAGCTTCAACTCTCCATCTTCCAACACTGATCGTATGAAATGGTACTTAAGTTGTATGTGTTTAGTCCTTGAATGAAATGTTGATTTCTTTGCAAGATGAATGGAACTTTGGCTATCACTGTATAACGTGCCCATATCATGCTCCTTACCCAATTCACCCATAAACCTTTGTAACCAAATCATTTCTTTACTAGCCTCTGTAGTAGCAACATACTCTTCTTCTGTTGTTGTAAGTGCAACAACACTTTGGATTTTTGAAACCCAACTGACAGTTGTTCCACCAACAATAAATACATATCTTGTAGTGCTCCTCTTGTTATCTTTATCACTTGCCATATCTGCATCAACATATCCCTGTAGAGAAATGTTTGAACCACCAAAGCATAATGCTTGATTTGTGTACCTTTCAAATATCTGAGAATCCATTTCACTACCATCCAATGTTCCTTTCCTAGATTGTTCATGTACCTGCTTACAACTCCCACTACATGTGCAATATCAGGCCTTGTGCAGACCATTGCATACATTAAGCTTCCAACTGCTGATGCATATGGAACGTTAGACATATAATCCATGTCTTCTTGGGTCTTTGGGCACATTTCCTTACTAAGTTTAAAATGGCTAGCAAAAGGTGTACTAACTGGTTTTGCATTGTGCATATTAAACCTTTCAACACCTTTTGTATGTACTCATTCTGAGATAATGTTAATTTGCGATTTTTCTTGTCTCTAGTGATTCTCACACCAAGGATTTGTTTTGTAGCTCCCAAATCCTTCATTGCAAATGAATTTCCCAATTTTCTTTTGAGCACATTTATTTCCTACATGTTAGACCCTGCAACAAGCATGTCATCCACATACAATAACAATATAATATAGCTGCCATAATTTTGCTTTTTCAGATAAACACAATGATCAAAATGACATCTAGTATAACCTTGTTCAGACATAAACTTTTCAGATTTTAGATACCACTGCCTTGGAGCCTGTTTTAAGCCATACAAGCTCTTCTTCAACCTGCACACTAGTTTCTCCTTCCCTTTCACTTCATATTCTTGTGGCTATTGCATATATATCTCTTCCTCCAAATCCCCATGGAGAAAGTTTGTCTTTACATGTAACTGCTCAAGATGCAAATCTTTAGCTGCTACTAGACTTAAAATAGTCCTGATTGAAGTCATTTTAACAACAGGAGAAAATATTTCATCAAAATCAATACCTTTCTTCTATGCAAACCTCTTCACCACAAGTCTAGCTTTGTACCTTTGTTTTCCTCCATCTTCTTCCTTCAGCCTATAAACCCATTTATTCTTCAATGTAGTTTTTCCTGTAGGCAACCTGACTAAGTCCCAAGTCTGGTTATGCATTAAGGAGTCCATCTCTTCTTCCATGGATACCTCCCACTTCTTTCTTCTTTCAACCTGCATTGCTTCTTCATAACGTTTGGGTTCACCAGAATCAGCCAACAACAAATAATATAATGAAGGAGAGTATCGTTCAGGGGGTCTACTTATCCTGGTAGATCTTCTAACACCACTTTCAGGTGTTTGGGGTGCCTGTTGCTGTTGTGATGGTTGTTGCTGTTGTGGTTGTTGATTATTATTATTTTCAGGCACCTTTACTTTTTCAGTGATTTCATCAAGAACTGCGTATTCCTTGTTTTCTTTTTCCTGTTTCTTTTCCTACAACTAATTCTTATACAAGACCTTTTCATTGAATATTACATCTCTACTTCTAATGATTTTGTGATTTTTGTAATCATATAAGCAATAACCAAAACCATTTACACCATATCCAATAAAGGTACATTTCTTTGACTTTGCCTCAAGCTTTGTTCCATTTTCTTTATCAATATGGACAAAGGCCTCACAACCAAAAGGCTTTAAAAAAGAGTAGTTTACCTTTTTACCTATCCATGCTTCCTATGGAACACCACCATCCAAGGAACTTGAAGGCCCTCTGTTTATTAGATAAATAGCAGTATCTATAGCATCTGCCCAAAACTGTAAAGGCAATCCTGCATGTAATCTCATGCACCTTGCATGCTCCATGATTATTTTGTTCATTCTTTTTGACACACCATTTCCTTGTGGTGTTCTTGGAACTGTCTTCTCTCTGTGAATTCCATGCTCTGAACAGTACCTATCAAAATCTTTACCGCAATATTCACCTCCATTGTCTGATCAAAGACACTTCAATTTCTTTCCTGTCTCAATCTCAACCAAAACTTTCCATTTCTTGAAAGTATCAAATACATCAGATTTATTCTTAATACAATAAATCCAAGTTTTTCTAGTTGCATCATCAATAAAAGTAACATAATAACGAGAGCCACCAAGAGATGATACCTGAGCAAGTCCCCATACATCTGTATGCACAAGCTCTAATTTTTCGCTCTTCTTTTCTTTCCCAACTCTGAGAAATCTGACTCTCTTCTGTTTTCTATAAATGCGATTCTCACAAAAGTCCAAATCAACATTCTTCAAACCCGGCAACAAATTCCTTGAGTGAATAATCTTCATCCCCTTTTCACTCATGTGTCTGAGCCTATGATGCCATAATGCTGCATCTACTCCTTTGGAAGTTAAAGCATTAACAGAGTTAGAAATACCATTGCATAAATACAATGTACCAACCTTTTCAACTTTTTCTATTACCAGGGCTCCTTTGGTAACCTTCCAAGCTTTATCTGTGAAAGTTGTCTCACAACCTTCACCGCTTAACTACCCTGTTGAAATCAAATTTTTCTTTAGATCTGGAACATGCCTTATCTCCTTTAGTAGCCATTGGTTTCCATTCTGCTGTTTTACAAGAACCTTACCCATTCCAACAATTTTACAGGGTTTATCATCACCCAAATGAACTTGTCCAAAATCTCCTTGAACATAGTCATGAAAGTATTTCTTATTATGTGTGGCATGGAATGAGGCCCCTGATTCTATCACCCAAGAATCAGTAACATTTTCGAAAGAAAGAATCAAAGCATATTGTAACACCTCACCTGTCACATTTTCTTCATGATTATTTTCTTTCTGTGCATCTCCTTCTTTTCCCTTCCGAGATCTACAGTCTTTCTTTAGGTGTCCTTTCTTTCCGCATTTCTAGCACATTATCCCTGATCTGGACTTGGATCTACCTTTCCTTGATTTACTGTGATATCCTGAGCTCTTTCCTCTTTCCATTTTTCTTCCTCTAGACTCTACACTCAAAGCATTACCCGATGTCTCACAGGAGCTTTTCCGTCGCATTTTCTCGCTAAGGATAGCACCGAAAACATCATCAAACTTTAAAGTACTAGAGCCAGAAACAGAGTTACTAATGGCCATTACTAAACCATTCCAACTTTCTGGCAATGAGCACAACAATAACAGAGCTCTAACTTCATCATCAAAGTTTACCCCTACAGAACATAACTGACTTGTAACAGTATTCAAATCATTTAAATGGTCTGCAACAGATCCACCTTCCAACATCTTCATATTAAATAACTGTTTCATAAGAAATACCTTATTTGAGGTCGAGGTTTTTTCATATAGTTTCTCCAACGCCTTAATCAAACCCTCTATCGTTGTTTCCTTTGAAATGTTGAAGGTGACCGACGCTGCAAGGCACAACCATACTGTTCCAAGTGCCTTTCTATCGAGAAGATTCCATTCTTCATCTATCATACCCATTGGCATCTTTGATTTTCCACCCAATGGTAGGTATAGATATTTCTGATACAAATAATCTTCCATCTGCATCTTCCACAGCGAGAAGTTTTGGCCGTTAAATTTCTCAACCCTAAACTTACAATCTTCCGCCATTGCTCCCACTCGAACCAGGAACCCTTCTTTCCTGTGAGTTTATCAGCCAAATAGACCTTCGGCTCTGATACTAGTTGTTAGAAAATTATATATTATGGAGCAATGGAACACATAAAATATTGCAGAAATATAAACACATAAAACAAGAGAGACACAGATATACGTGGTTCACCTAGTTTCGGCTACGTCCACCCCGAACAGCCAGTCCTTCCTTTCTATTATCCAGCAAAATGAAGAGACACAACCTACAGCAGATCCGCTATAATATCCTTTGTTTCTCTCACAGTCTCACCTCTCTGTTTCTCACTCAGAGAATACATCTATTACACAGCCTCAAATATAATGCCCTCATACAAAGATATGGGTTGCCTTCTAGAGCAAAAAACCCTAAACTAAACATAAGTTCTACCGTTAGATCATCTGCCTAATGAACGGCCCAGATTGACTAGAAATTACTATACTTTTTTACAAGGCAATTTTACATCTATTTTTGGCTTCAGGGCGCTGCCCCTGAGCCCCCACCAGGGGACCGCTGGCCCCTGGACCCCCACGAGGGGGACAAGTCCCCCCCGCAAACCCCCACATGGAGGGGTGTAAAAACTTCCTGGGTTATACATGTGGCTGAAACAAAGACCTCTAAACAATCATGCTCCACACACAACAAGTGAAATCCACTAGGCTGTTTTTCCCAACATTTAGCTTGGAATACGTGTCTCATGACCTTGGTCTTATATTTTTTTTTAAAGGGAAATTCAATGAGGGGATGTTACACAAAATAAAATAAAAAATGATTCAAACACTTTCATTATTTGATTTCCTCAAATTTCTCCCACCGAATCATGTAGAGAATTTTTTTTATCCATGTAGAGTAGTCTAAAGAGACTACAAAATTGCCTAGAAAATAGTGGAAATTCTATCATGATTTTTGCTCAAATCCCACAGAAATTTTGGGAAATTTGAGTTACAGCTATTAAGCATCAAGATTTTGGGTATCCAAGGAGTTTTTTATGGCATTGAATCAAATCACTTGATTTGGGAAAAAATAACTCTTTGGTCGATTTTGTAACCTATTTACAACTACTCTCTATGATAAATCAAGTTGACAATTGGTCCCACTACTTTGTAAAATCGAACCAAATATGATTTATGAATAACCTGACGAAACTATTTTTTGCAAAATTTGACACACATTTACAGTGCAATGCAAACCTTATTTTGCACAAACGCATTTAATTTTAAACTCTTTGTTTTTTAAAATTGTGAAAATAATATAATTATTGAAAGTTAAAACTCATAAAACTATCACTAATACCACAAAAATAGAAAAATTACCTTATACGACAAATCAAATTCACAACTACTCCCCCCTACTTTGTAAAACCGAACCAAATTTGATTTATGAATAACCTGACACACTCATTTCTCAAACTATCATAAAGCAAACCAAATTTTACAAAATAGTGCAGATTATTATAGAAAAAATCTTGACAAACCAAAAACTCGCACAATTGCAAAATGAGAATAGGAAAATCAATATAGAAGCTTGCAGTATTGTACAGCTTATATATCCCACAGATAATAGTATATATAAGTAAAAAGAAGCTCAGACAATACTCCAAGATCCTAAAGGAAATTTGCAAAGAACAAACACCACACACCCCACTATTTTGTCTATCACTGCAAATAGTGTTTTCCCCTTACTATATTATTTATTTCAAATATTTGCAGTCTCATTTCCCTACAAATTACCACCTTCCACTATTATGCATCTGAAACATGCTACAAAGATAAAATTGACTTCCATATTTTTCAGCATCTCAAAGTTTATCCTCTAATTAATAGAAAATAGGGTTGCAAATAATTGCAAGTCATCTCGGCATTCAATTCACCCAGTACACATCTGCTCACGCATTCAAAAAACCACATAAACACCAAAACATCAAATCTAGAAACATTATTTTCGTACACTTTTAACATAACATAAATGCATATATGCGAAAATGGAGCATTTCTTGTGCAAATAGACAATGTGTGGGAACAGGTGACAGGGATGGATGTATGGAAGTAGAAACGTAGAAATACGTACAGGCCTAGTAAGAAATCAATAAAGCAAGTGTGTACTTAGGATAGGTTGTGAAATACATCCCCAAATAAGAATTAAAAAATAGATTTGTATATTTATTATCTTATTAAAATTTTCACAAAACTTTTTCATAACATCCTCATGTGCACAACAACCTTCGCACAACTTCATCCGCACACTATTTATGCACTCAATAACGCCCTTAATTGACATTCGAAACTCTACACATGAAATCTCTGAACAACTAGCTTTGTACCAATATTATTTAATGATTATACGTTGTGAAATATGTCCCTAAATAACAATTAAAAAACAACATTTGTATATTTGTTATCTTAGTAAACTTTGAACAAAACGTTAGCATAACATCTGCACACGCACAACAACCTCTGCATGACTTCATTTGCACAGCTACTTCCGCACTCAATAAAGCTCTTAATTAACATTCAAAACTCTGCACAAAATACCTTCAAATAGCTACCTTCGCAAAACCACCTTTGCATAGCTACTTCCATACTTACAAAAAATGTTGCTAAATAATTATTTAAAAAGGCAAAGCCTTTCACACATTCGTTTTACCGCATAAGACTTTTTCTTCACAGGAATTGAAATTACAGCTTTTTAGCACCCCTGTCTATGCAAAGGACCTCGAATCCCTCCACATATGATACCTCTAAATAGCTAGCTTCCACAACCGCCTTCGTACAACTACTTCCACACTTCTGAAAAATGTTGCTAAGTAATAATTAGAAAATACAAAGCCTTCCACACATTTGTTTTACCGCACAACACTTTTTCTACACAGGAGTTGAAATTACAGTTTTTTAGCACCCAAATGTTGCTAAATAATAATTAAAAAATACAAAGCCTTTCTCACATTCATTTTACTACACAACACTTTTTGTTCACAGGAATTGAAATTATAACTTTTTAGCACCCATTCTACGCAAAAGACCTTGAATCTCCCACTCATACTCTGTCCTCAGCACAGTAAACATTATACACAACCACCCTAGTCTTCCCTATGCAAAGTACCTCATCTCTCCCGCACATACTTTGTACTACACGTAAGAAAAAATAATAATATTAGTTCAACATTTTTTCATCCCTATTCGCCCCCCCCTGGAGACCTATGTAAACAACTTGCAACAACATGAATTTTTGCATCATTGAACAGGGCATTAACATAATAGTTCCATGCAATAACATCAACAGTTAACTTCACAAAACCACATTTGTACACCTATTTATGCGCTTGGAAAAAACGTTTCTAAATAATAATTTAAAAATACGAATCCTTTCGCATATTCATTACATAGTGCAAAAGACCCGAGTTCTCCCACAAATACTCTTCCACACAACGAAACAGTACCAAATACCACATCATTCATCAATATCACAACACTCACTATGTAAAGAACCCCAGCTCTCCCACACATAATAATATTAATTCTACTTTTTTTCACCCCCCTCCCTCCCTCAATCCTATGAAAACAAGTTGCAACTACATCAATTCTCGCATCATTGAACAAAGCACTAACAAAAAAATTGCATCAATTCTTGCATCATTGAACAGAGCACTAACAAAAAAGTTGCATCAATTATTGCATCATTAAGCAGATCGATAACATAATATTGACAGTTTTAGAGCACTCACCATCGCAATTGTTGGGTAGATTTTGGAAAGAAATCCAAGTTTTGTGGAATTGCGCAGTAGAAAGGATTTTGTGGAGTACGAAGTGAACTGCACATCAGAGCAGCTGAAGACCATGCAGTAAAGGCACAACGTAGCATCAGGGATTTGCAGTGAAGCCCCTTCCTTTTTGTAAAAGCATTAAAATATTGTAAAATTGTTGGTTTTGGGCCAAAGCCCCTTGTATTTTGAAAAGCATGGTATCGGGTCCATGGTAATATAACGATGTAAATCCCTCTTGTAATAGTATATATAGGGATGAATAATAAGAAGAGAAGTAATCCTATGATGATGTATTGGAACATATCTATGTTTATGTGATACTTTTTTGGTTTTTACTTTGGAGGAAGGTCGAGGCCCCACAGCTGTGTGCGCGAAGGCCTAGGTCTACATCTGAGTGCACAAACACCCTGTAGTTGTGTGAGCAAGGAAGAAATTCTTTTGTATCGAATTCAAAATTATAAGAAATAGTTATTGTGGATGTAGTCTCACATTGGGATGAACCACGATAAAATATGTGTCTCATTGTTCATTTGCTTATTATCTACACTTTATTTCAGTTCTGTATAGTTTACAAATGTTTATGTTATTCTTAATTGATGAATGTAACTCCGTGGAGTAAAGTATAAGTGTGAAGTTGTTTATTAATGTGTAGTTGTTTTAAAACATAAAAATAATACAACAGTTCCACATCTCAGTATCCCTCAGGCTGCAAAAACCTGGTTCTACAACCTCCCATAATCACTTCAGGTGCGACTGCGATCTACTTTCAGTTCGTTTCCGAGAGGACCAGTGGTTGAGGGATTTTTTGGTGTGAAGCACACTTTGAACCTAGGTCTAGACCACCTAAGCTAACAAATGGTTCCATTGTCAGGACTGGGATGTGTTTGAGGGATATGTTTTTGCATCTGTCGAAGAAAGAGATCCAAAAGTGGGTAGAAAAGAAGGAACGAGAATTTGCAGACCAGGAAAATAGAAACCCTAAAATATCATCTCAAAAGTGGTTGGAGGAGTATATCTTTGAATATCAATATGAAATCTTCTTTGGTTCATTTCACATCAAGTTGTATGAGTGGATTTCAAGATTGAGAGAGAAAAATAATTGTTTTAAAGGAGACAAACCAAAGCATTGGACTCCAGGATAGATATAGCAACTAAAGAACGCTGATACCAGAATTTCAAGAGTTGTTGATTTCTAGGTTGACATCATTTTGGGAGTCTTTATTACTGAATTTGCAGTAGGCACAAAGGTGTCCTACAGTGAATCCAAATGAAAAAAATTCAAGGGACCATGAGGTAAGTACTTGAGATCTTTTAAATTCTCTATTAAAATGCTTTTGTGTGAAAAGGGAATTCTTCGAATGTAGTCAAATTAGTATATTATGTTTGGAAAAATATATGAAGGAGAGACTAGAAAAATGCAAAGTGGAAAAAGGTATAAAATATACATTAAGAAGATATCTCACGGCAAGATCTGAAGCTTTTCATAGAGACTGACTATAGTCCTTTGTTGAGTTAAACCAAAGGTGAAGGAAACCACCCTGAGAATCCTGAAGGAACTCCACAGTATTCACCTTTCAGCCGGAAAGTGCATCAAATCTCGAATCTAGCTAGAGTCAAAAAAAAAATGTTTTTCCCTGCCCCCTTAGTCCCCATCCCCCTCCCCCCCTCTCAATAAGAACAATGGTGGATGATATTAAGTTTCCAATCTTAAAAGGAATTGAATTAGAGGATCTTGAGCAGTTTTGGTTCTTATGTGAAGCATTATCGACCACGAAGTAGGTCCATGATGAAAATGTGAAAAAGGTGCAACTCACCACAACATTCAGAGATATAGCATTAAATTTGTATATGAAATCTTCAAGCAACCAGATCAAGTCTTATGCAGACATTAAATCAGCATTGGTAAAAGAATTCAAGAAACCAAAATCTGAGTCGCAATGCATAACAAAACTAAAGGAAATCAAACAAAGGCCGATTGAGTCAGTATGGGAATTTGATCAAAGTTTCAAGGTATTGTTGGATCATGTGAGCTTTAATATATCTCCCCAGCAGCACCAGGAATGGTTTATAACTATGTTGTTGCCACACATCAGATTACCTTTGACACGGCAGAAAATAGAGACTCAAGCCAAAGCTTTGGAGTTAGCAATGAAGTTAGAAGCTTCGCCGATAGGTGACAAATGAGGGTATGCAGCAGATACAGAGTCAGCTGGAACATTTGACTCTGCATTTATAATACATGAAGAAGAGTAAGGAAGTTCGTGAAGAGGTTTAGTGTACAAAATGCAAAGCAGAAGGTCACTCTAAAGAGTAATGTCCTATTTTAAGAAATTACATAGCTAGTGGAGCACCTAATCCTTTGAATGTTGGATCTAGTTTATGGTGTGAGATATGCATAGCTAGAGGTGAACATCGCTCTGAATATTTCTATTTGTTACAAAATTATGTGTAGACTATGAAGAACTTATTTTGCAAATTTTGTAAGTTAGTGGGGTGTGATGAAAACAATTGCCGAGCCTATGAATTGATGATGGATCGCGATGCTGATACCTATAGAATGAAAACTTAAGAACAAGGACATGAAGGAAGTGGACAGTGTGGTGGTCGAGGTGGCTATGTAGGATAAGGTCGAGGTGGCAAAGATGGTCGAGGTCGAGGTCAGATTATTTTTTATAACTCCGTCTAAGAAAGTCACTTCACAAGAGACTGTTAGAATCTGATTACGACTTGTAAGTATTGTAAATCATTTGATCATGTAATATAAGAGTGTCTGGTACTTATAGAGAAAATGCAAGAAAATAAGAATCCACAGCTAACCCAGAACATTCAAATGATGACTACAAAACCAAGGACAGATGAACCTCGCATCAATATTGTAATAAGGATTGGAGTTGTGATGGGAAATGACAAAGCAAATGGGAAGAAGGTAGTTGAAGATACATGGGTTAGAAATACTACATAGAAAGCATCAATGTTCTATATTCACAAGGAAAAATAAGTCTTTATGGAGGCAAAGTGAAGCTTTATGGACACAAGAGCTTCAACATCTAGTGTGCAACCGAAGTAGAAGAATAACAACGACCTAATAGCAGTTGTGACACAAGATATGGATCCAGGTATTTTAAAATATTTCTTACAAACTTGTATGAAGTTGTTACAAAACCATAAATTTGTAGGAGGACTGCAAGAATTGATACACTCTCGCACATCTAAGGAAGTACCACAGAGTGAAATGCATGAAGTAAATAATTTATATAGAGAAAAGAGAAATAGAAAGGAAATGAGGCTTAGTGCACAAATAGGAGAATATGATATGGACCAAGTTATTTTAGATATGGGATCTGAAGCTAATGTCTTGGCTAAGAAAACATGGAAATTAATGGGTAAACCAAAGTTGCAATTGTCACCTATTCATCTAAGAATGGCGAATCAACAGAAGATTATTCCTCTAGGAAGATTATCAGGCATTACAGTGGTCATTGAAGGAGTGCACACTACTACATATTTTGAGGTAATAGAAATTCTGGATGACAGTAACCCCTATCCTACATTACTTAGATTAGATCGGGCATTTCCTAACATGGCTATAATCAACTTGAAGAAGAGGAAAATGATTTTTTAAAGCAACAATATGTTAGTCATTATTCCATTGGATCCATCAAAAGGAGAGAGGTATATTGAACATGTTAAAGAAGAGTACAACGCAGTTGATATAGATAACATCTATCAAGTGACAACCAAAGAAGAGGAATGGATTAACCCTACTGTAGATTGAAATTTGAGTTGGGAGCATAAAATCTCATGTGCTTCAAATTCGGAAGAAGAAATAGAAAATTGGCAAAACAGGTTACAAGAAGTATCTACAAGATGATGTGCAAGAATGACCAAATCACTTCGATGTATAACCTATGAGGTATGTAATTTATCTTACTATGATGGTTTGGGTGATATAAATAATTTTCTTGAGAATATGAAGAATAGGTACCATAATGTCAAAGATTTTTAGCCCTGGATATATCCCTCAGAGCTACTCCTACTAGGTGGTGGGGTACACATAAGAAGAACATAGGAACTTGGAAAGAATGTCAAAGGTTGATATGGGTAAGATTTGGTCAAGTAGACATAGAATTGACAGAAAAATATGATGGTCAAACTAATCCTAGAGAGCACATATAGCTTTGCATGACAGCATGGAAAGAGATTCCACGAGAAGAATGGGTGAATGGGTTCATCCAGACACTAGAGGCAATTCCTCAAAATTGGTATTTGGAAATAGAAATTTGACATGGTATTGTGAGTTGGGCAGAGATGGTTGTTGGATTTACTTTGACATTTAGCTTTGAAGATGACTTTCCATACATAGATTCAACCCTTCAAATAGTTAAAAAGAACATTTTCGAGAATGAAATTCCACTCACTTGGAAGCCTTATTGGGTTGCGCAACTACAGAATGTACTAGAATGCTACAACATCATTGCAGAAGAAGATGCAAACCCTCGCAATATTGACATAACAGAATCTGAAGGTTATCATGAAGTGAATGGACCTAAGATAGAAATTCTTGATATAACAAATCCATTAAAAACAAATAAGGTGAATATAGGTTCAGAAGAGGACTTGAAGTTTGCAACCATATGAGATTATTGGGATGAAAAAATAGTCAAAAAAGTCATAGATCTTTCCATGAATACCAGGATTTATTCCCCACTAATTTCTTAGATATGAAAGGCATAGTATGAGACTTGGGATTTATTAAGATTCATTTGACGCCTAATGTGAATCCAGTTAAACAAAGGCCTTCTAGGCTGAATCCAAAATACAAATAAAAAGTGAAGAAAGAACTTGAGAAAATGATAGCAGCTGCAATCATTGAACCTATGGAAGAATCAGAGTGGATAAGTTCTATGGTAGTACAAGAAAAGAAAAAACAAGGGTGAGATCAAGATTTGTGGTTATTTAAGGAAGTTAAATGATGCATGTTTACATGATCCAATCCCTACTCCTTTCACAGATGAATTATTGGACATTGTAGGAGGTCAGGAAGCCTATTCATTTACAAATGGATTTTCAGGATACAATCAAATTAGAATTGCACCAAAGGATCGACATAAGACCACCTTCACTAAATAATGGGGTTCATATCAGTATACAGTGATGCCTTTTGGGTTGAAGAATGCCCCTGCCATATTTTCAAGAGTAGTGGTCGCAACTTTCAAAGAGTATATTCACAATTTTTTGGAACTATACTTCGATGAATGGATAGTGTTTTGGTTATTAAACATGTTGTGAGCTTAAGGTTGATGCTCAATACATGAAGGAAGTATTAGATTTCTCTGAATATCAAGAAGTGTATATTATGTGTACCTTTTGGTATATTGCTAGGACACATTGTTTGCAAGCAAGAATTGATGGTGGATCCTGCGAATATTTCTATTATTGTGAATTTACCTCCACCGAAGACAATGAGGTAGCTTCACACCACACTAGGGTATACAAGATATTACAGAAATTTTACCAAAGGATATGCGCAAATCACTGTGTCGATGGAAAAATTGTTGAAAAAATATGTAACATTTCTTTGGAATGAAGAGTGTCAAAAGAGCCTCAACACACTAAAAGAAAAGATGGTAACTACACGTATTTTGATTTTCCCATAATGGAATAAGGAATTTCATGTTCATGTGGATGCTTCATGCATAGCTTTAGAAGTAGTATTGACACAGCCTAGTGCAGGAGAAATAGATCACCCCATAGCTTTAGCAAGTAGGAAACTGTCTAAAGAAAGGAAGAACTATACAACTACAGAAATGGAAGGTCTAGCTATGGTATATGCATTACAAAAGTTCAAACATTATTTTTTGGGATCACATTTCAAGATTTTCACAAATCACTCTACACTAAAATATTTGGTAAACAAGCCTTTTTAGAAGGAAAAATTTGCAAGTGACTATTATTATTTCAAGAGAATGAATTTGAAGTTACTGTTAAGCCAGGAAGACCAAATGTCGAACCTGATGAGCTATCGAGGTTGTAGATAGGAGAAGAACCAACAAATATAGAGGATAATCTTCTTGATGCGTAGCTATTTTCGATTAGAGTAGCATATGATCACTTCGCTAATATTATTCAGTTCTTAACCACAGGAATGGCCCCTTTAGAATACAATAAGCAGCAGAAGAAAGAGTTGGTGGTTAAGGCAGCATATTTTTCACTAATAGCAGGGCATTTGTATAAATTGGGACCAGATGAAATATTGCGCATGTATGTTCCTGAGCACTAAAGACAGATAATTTTGACAGAATCTCATAGTGGCACAGCTGGTGGACATTATGCAGGGAAAGCCACTGCGCAGGCAATTTTAAGAGCAGGACTATGGTGGCCTACATTACACAAAGATGCAAAGGAATACTGTCAAGCTTGTCATTTCTTATAAATAATAGGAAAACTTTAAAGAAGAGATTAAACTTCACTAGTACACAAGTAACATTGCATGCTTTTGACGAATGGACCATTGATTTTGTTGGACCAATCAATCCACCAGGGAAAAAGACTGGTGAGAGGTATATAATCAATGTGACCAATTATCTAACTAGATGGGACGAAGCCCAACCTGTGAAGGATTGCAACACAGAAACTACTGTGAAGTTCATATTTGAGTATATTTTGTCCATATTTGGGTGTCGAAAGATATTGATGAGTGATCAAGGGTCACATTTCTTGAATCAGACCATTAAAGCATTAACTGGGGAATTTCAAGTTTACCACCAGAAGAGCACTCCTTGTCATCCTCAAGCAAATGGAACTGTGGAATCATTCAATAATATTCTAGAGAATGCACTAGAAAAAGTTTGTAATGTGAACAGGAATGATTGGGATCTAATGATTCCAGCGGTGTTGTGGGCATATAGGACAACATGCAAGAAAATGATAGGATAAGCACCTTTTAGTTTGGTATATGGACAAGAAGCAATCATGCCTATGGAATAATTGTGCCGAATTTAATAATTGCAGCCTTCACAGACTTGGCAGACTCTGATATAATGGAAGAAAGGATGGCACAATTACTTGCTCTGGAAGAAGATAGGTTGATAACAGGTTTTCATTAGCAAGTACAAAAATCAAGGGAGAAAGCCTGGCATGACAATCATATCAAGCAGAAGACGTTCCAGGTAGGAGATCTCGTACTTCTATATGACAAAAAATTCGTGAAGTTTCCTGGAAAATTTAAAACACATTGGTTAGGATTGTATATCATCAATCACATCTCTAAGGGTGGTGCAGCTCAGCTCGTGAAGCTAAATGGTCAGATGATTCTAGGATGAGTGAATCATAGCAGATTGAAGGTATAAAGGGATGGCATTTTCCCTGGAGCTCAATGCTAAATGATGAAAGGAGAAGACTCTTAGTGCCACCTACAGTTGAAATTGGACACTGGACTGTAAACTACTTAGCAAAATAGAACTTAGCCAAAGGAAGATTACTGCATTATATTTAGAAGTATGTTGAAGTCTAAAAGAACTTTACCAAAAGAAGATTACTGCACAATATTCAGGAGTATGTCTAAGTCTGAAGGAATCACACTGAAGTAAGATTGTTGTGCCACAAGAGATGTTTCATCGAAGTTCACCGGAAATATGATTGTTGGAAGGAAAAAATTGTCATTAAAAGAAACTTGTCGTTAAAAGGCGTGGGAGAAATGCATTTATGAAGCAAAACTGGTCAAACATAGTGCCATATTTGCATTGAATGAGCAATACCTAAGCTAATCATGAGGTTTGAAATTCAAACTCGCTATAAAATCCATGTCCTGCTCCACATTTTACACTTTGCTATCTGAAGAGTTCAGTTTGAGAATTTGCAACCAAGTGTGAGACAAGTTTGTTGTTGTATGTCTAAGAGAAGTTTTGAAGATATTGCTAGAGAGTTTATAGAGAAAGGACTGGCATGCATCATGGAAGCCCAGACTGATAAATCCGTAGCATCAAGTGTACCTGTGGCCCAACTGTGCATGAGGTCATCGTGAAAACAAGTAGCCATGGAAGATCAGCCACAAAGGAGATAAGAAAAGAGACCAGTTGAAGCCTCTGGAGTAGAGCTAAGGACATCCCCGAGAAAGAAGGTAGTGAAAGAGAAGCAGACAATGACCAAGAAAGATAAGGAACCTGCGCACAAGGTGAAGAAACCAGTGTAGCAGAAAGAACTAGAATAAATCCATGACAGTGAGGAGAAAGCCGAGATGGAGAAGATAGAGATAGAGGGCACATAAATTCCCTTTGTGTTGCCACCATATATGCCACCAAGGAAACCGGATGTCACACCACTGCTACCAGAAAAAAAGTGTCATTTGAAGGAGAATTTCTAGGAAAATTTCTGCAATTAAAGATGGACGATTGGGACTTCAATGACCAAAGTAAGCATCTGCAGTTCGATCCAAGCAAGTACCTATAGAAAGTCTATTATACATATATTAGAGTTACAATATTGGATCCATACCAATGGGCTCAAGGATTGTAGAGATCAGGCTTGTTGAACATGTTAAACATGCCACACTTCGGTAGAAGCACGTCTAGCACAGCGTATGTTCGATAATTGTTGGTATTAGTGCGTGACGGATGCCTCCAGCTAGGGAAGAGGATCTCAATTGATGAAATGTTGATAAGAAGGATTACTAGATTTCCCTACCAAGTAAAGGACCCCGTCGAAGAGTTTGTTGGCAAAAACCAAGACAAGGTAGTGGCGCAAACCATGAAGGACAAGTACGTGTTAATCAAAAAGTCACGAGGCTATGATATTAACTCCATCAACAACCAAGTGGTGTGCTTTGTTTCACACATTTAGCCAGAAATATAATGAGGAGGTGTAGAGAAAATGAAGTCCCCACGGTCATGGTTTTCTTAGTCGCGCAATGCAACAATGGGGTTTAGTTCAACTGGGTCAGATATTTATGCAGGGAATTTTTGGAGGATTGTTGGGAAGCACAGAAAGAGGGTAAAACATTTCACTACATTTGGTTTATATTATTCATCGTGTTGTTAGCATGGAAGGAGTCAGAGGATGCATAGTTTCCTCCAGTCGAAGCAGATGTATGTGAAGCCACTTGGTATGCCTCACTTTGGCATACTAAGGAGCCAGCATACGCACAAGAGAATAGGATCTTGTTTGTACTATTGTACATGGACTTGCACATGGTGGTGAACCAGCATACCAGGTTGTCACCAAGTTTGTATGATTAGTATCACAATATAGTAGAGTTTAAGGCAGAATTTCACAAGATATATGTAAAGGATCGGAAGGATCTGATGGAGACATGGCACCCTCTACCATATTTGGTTACCAAAGATGACCTTCTCGACACAATACGACATTTTTCAGCAGAGTGGATGACTCCAACCATAAAATACATTGGAGCAGAGAAGGGCACCGCGTTGGATCTAGGTCCAAGTGGAAAGGACAAAGGAAAAGACGCAGAAGGGAAAGAGCTAAAGCAGGAATAGGGTACCCGAGACCCTCTCAACGATGAATATGAGGAATCATCGTTCATCATCAAGAAAAGGGTACCTACAGTTCCTACAGTGAGCACAAGAAAGAAGAAGAAGGCAAGCAAATATAAGGGTGCAATACCACTTATCCTTACTGATGGGGACATCAACGAAATTGGACACAAAGTCCAAGAATTAATAGCAAAAACCTAGAGCATGATTGATAATCATTATAGAGTGCTCTTATTAGATGTTTAGCAAGGTATTGTAGAGTTAAAGGTACTACTGCATATAGTTAGACAACTAGAACAGACTGGTCAACAACTACAGCCAGAGCGATGGATAGAAACAACATTTGGGTTAAGGATTCTGTAGATACAAATAGGAGCATTATAGTTTGAATCAATCGAAGATAGAGAGAAAGAAAAAGGGTTCGATCATGTCAATATCAACATCACCACACTACCAACTCATACATTGCACGAGTTCCACCAACGTATAACAGCTGAATTGTAGGAGTGAGAACAGTGCACTTTGTTGTTAAATATTCAGATGGAGAAGGAAAGAGCTTCACTAAAGAAGGAGTTCATTCAAATGATTAAATAAAGGGATGGAGCATGATAGCAATAATATCAGGCAAAGTAATTCATCAGAAAAACTTGTAGTACAATTCCGTACATAAAGGTCCGCGAAGGAGAATCACCAGCAGAGAAGGTTATCAATCTTGGCCTTGCAATCAGGGATTCAAAGAATAAGCTGGAAGAAATGAAGTTCAAGTATGAAGTGATGATTATTGAGCTACAAATGAGGCTACAGCTAGTCACGCCATCATAAGTACGTGAGCAAAGGGAAACAGATCTAAAAACTACACTAAAAGGCATCTCCGACACAGTGGTGGACTATGGCAAACTATTAGATGAAATTATGCCTATTTGAACCTCACTACAGGAGGATCCAAACATTCAGAGGATTGAATAGGAGCCTTAGATGAAGTAGAAGTAATTTAAATAACTCCAGGAAACTACAAAGACCTTACCAGTCTTGCAGAGGCTCACCAGAATTACTGAAGGACAGGCTCTTCAAAAGTAGATTGAAGACCTTCGGAGAAAGGAGCATATTTTGACATAGAGGACTTAGTTGTGGGAGCATGAGGCCCTCCAAATTTCATAGGCAGTAGATGACAGGCTCAAGGAGCTATGACAAAGAGAGAAAGAAGTGCTTCAGAAGATTATTGAACCAACA
This sequence comes from Pinus taeda, assembly GCA_000404065.3. NCBI lineage: Eukaryota > Viridiplantae > Streptophyta > Pinopsida > Pinales > Pinaceae > Pinus > Pinus taeda. Next base: position 33,222 of record APFE030321147.1, read on the forward strand.
ACAAAGGCACTACTCGAAGAAGTGTGCCGAGAGGAGAAGCAGGTAGCAGGAATACTTAAGCAGTATAATGATACCTACATGATCATTGTAGAAAATATTCAGGGCACAGCAGCTGAGTGACCTAGGACGAGCCACACTTGAGCGTTAGGGGCCTGTTGGGTGCAGCCCAACTTGGCCAAATTTTGGAAAGAAATCCAAGTTTTGTGGAAGCGCACAGAAGAAAGGAAGTCACGGAGTATGAAGTGAAACGCACAGCAGAGTAGTGGAGCATGATGAAGATTGTGAAACATCAGGGCTTCGCAGCAAAGCCCCTTCCATTTTGTAAAAGCATTAAAATATTATAAAGTTGTTGGTTTTGGGCCATAGCCCCTTATATTTCAGAAACTATGGTATCGAGTCCATGGTAATATAATGATGTAAATCCACCATGTAATAGTATATCTAGGGATGAATAATAATAAGAGAAGCAATCCTATGATTATGTATTGGAACATATTATGTGATACTTTTTTGGTCTGTACTTTGGAGGAAGGGCGAGGCCTCACAACTATGTGCACGGAGGCCTGGGTCTGCAGCTAAGTGTGCAGACATCCTGTAGCTATGTGCGCATGGAAGAACTATTTGTTGTATCAAATTCCAAATTATAAACAAAAATTATTGTGGACATAGTCCCACATTTGGGTGAACCATGGTAAAATCTATGTCTCAGTGTTCATTTTCTTATTATCTGCACTTTATTTCAGTTTTTTACAGTTTATGAATGTTTATGTTATGCTTAATTCATGAATGTAACTCTACGGAGTAAAGTATAAGTGTGAAGTTGTTTATTAATGTGTAGTGGTTTTAAAACATAAAAAGAATACAATGATGCCACAGCGCAGTATCCCTTAAGGTGCGGAAACTTGGTTCTGCAACCTCCCATAATCACTTCAAGTGAGACTGTGATATGCTTGCAATTCGTTGCCGGGAGGGCCATTGGTTGAGGGTTTTGTTGTTGCGCAACACACTTTGAACCTGGGTCCAACCCACCTAAGCCAACAACAATGGCCATTCACAAAATTATTTTTATTTTAATTTTAAAATGAATTGTGAAAAACTAAAAAAAAAAAAAAAAACACTCTCCACCAAGGGAATCATGTCCCATTAGATCTTCCTCAGCCAACCGAAAATTAAAAATAACATTTACTGAAAATTCAATAATTATTTTTGAATTTATGCAAAAATATATCAAGCATTTTCCCGAAACTTTGTTTAAAATTGCAAAAACATAGCCAAATAATTCATAGTCAATGCAACTTCACCACGAAGCGAACGTTATAGTCCCTGACGAGGAACAGACTAATAAGCTATGCCATATTGTGGCAAAACACATGGACAAGTAAACAATATGAGATAGAAAAAAACAAGTGTGAAATATTATCATGTTATAATAAGTATGTATTGGAAGGCATAGAATGTAAAAGGATTTACTCAACGTTGAAACTATTACTAGTAATCATCGAGCATATTTGAAAAGCAAATTACTAGGTAGTAATATTAAGCAATTGTATACATGGGAAGAGGATAACATAGATATGGCATATATAGTTGTTTGAAATGGAATATACCTATATGCATGAAATTCATATATGTTTCAGCATAAAATGAATGAAATAAAGGCTTACAAAAATGGAGAGAATAAAAAAGATTGCATCCCTCTATGCTTATTGGAACTTGTTAATTTTGTTAAATAATAGGTTGTTCCTAGCTTCACAATCTAAATGATTTGATCTCATGGTGATGCTATTAAAGTGTTGTTTGTCCTCAAATGTTTCCATCTTCACAAAAACATGAATAGGTGTTGCTTGCATTCAATTTTGGAAACTTTTTCTTTCATGGAGTTGGGCTTAGAAGATCAACTATTTTGCACTAACTTCCATTAGTTGAATTGTTGCATCCTCAAAGGTGACAAATGATTCTAGTGATCATCTATGGTCCTACAGGTAAATTTTATGCAAATACATGTAATCATAGTCAATTAAACTAACATTATGTTTAGGACAACTAATGTTATCATTTTGGATGAGTTTTATAATGCATTTCCTATTAGGAATGAACAAAGTGTAAGGTAGTAGAAGTCATCTACACAAATTTTTGTTATGGTACTCTTAATTAAAACCACTCAGCATTTTAGAGGATTGGTGCTAGCAACCTCAACAATTGTTCTTTTATTGTTTATCTATTTAGGAATGTTTGCATACATTGTAGTTAAGGAGAGGGAAGGAGTAGGAAATCCCTTTTTCTCAAACCATCATGTTAACATATGTGTTTCTTCTATGTATCAGTTTATTACAATAATGGATTTTTAGATAGTCCCAATTGTATTACCATTGAACTCAATTACATGGCCTCATTTAATTGCAAGGAAAAGGTGGGTGAATGAAGAACACAAATTACGTAGTTCCTTGCCTTCTTTATGATAATGTTCTCCCCATAATATCACACCCATGTTATATTCTAACATGTCCTTGAAATGGATATATATATTCTAATACATTTTTCGTATGTATAAGGGAGGGAAAGCGATGTGCTAGTGACAAGACCATTCATGTCAACAATGGAGCTAACCATTGTTTTTATAATTTCATTGTCATATAGAAGGCAAGGAACTAGTTAATTTGTGTTCTTCTCTAATTTCATTTATTGAATTGAAGGTGAAATACGGTTTGGGAGTGTATGTAATTTCCCTTGAGTATCACTAAACTATGAAAGTCAAATGTAAGAATATCACCCAATTATTATTCAAGTGACTATAGAGTTTGTTTCCATGTTTATAATGCCTTTGGATATTAGTTATACTTAACCAATTTGGATTTAATCATAAAATGTAACTGTAGAATTGTTAAAGTTGGTGATATGTATCTCTCCCCACCTATGTCAACAAGATCAAATCCAAAGAACTTGTCATAGCCTTTCCAGTTCTTGAATCAACAAAGGTTTGCCTTTACCTCTGCTTATCTTTATGGGCCAATTCGAGGTGTACCAACTCAATGCTCTTATAGGAATAGATGGCTAAATGGTGGACAAGGAAGGAGTTTGAATAAGACTTGTGCATTTTTTTAAGAAATGGTTCTTGCACCAGTGTTGAAGATGAACCTATTTATCAAGAAAGTGGGAGTAATATAGCAATTGGATGTAAAATCAATTTCATCAAGGCATTGATGATTTCCAAGTCTTGTATAACAATCATATGTGGAAAGTGAAAATCATGAAATAGAAAATGAGTGTGGTGAATTAAGTATTTTAAGGATATTAGTAAACCATAGATGTAGCTTAAATGCAATGGTTATGCACTACATAGGTCCATTTTTTAAGTGTATAATTAAACCCTTTTTAAGTGGTCCTCAATCAATAAGTCCATTGAATTTTTTTGGAAACATTATATGTTGTATGTGTGCTCCATCAGAAAGAGAAGTGAAATAGTGCAAGGTTTCACTTTGATTAAAGTAGACAAACTTAATTTAAATGATATATAGGAATGGTTACATGTTTAATGATAGTGCAAGCATTAAGTTGATAGCATTTTTAGATGATTGGCCAAATCACTTTTTAGCAATGGTGCACTTCAAAAGCATGAACTAGTGAAAAACAAATACAAATGGATGTAAAAACATAAAAATAAAGTATACATTTACATAATGACCTAAATGAGCACAAGTGGAAAGAAGAATGTGTATGCAAATATTAGTTGCATGTCTTAAAGTTGAATTTTTCAACAAGTGGAGAACATGCATTCTTACAATGGATCCATATTTAGAGCTAAATTAGAGAGCCTAAAAAAAATTTGGCAATGTACATAAGATTTTCTGAGAAAGAAATCATATAGTAGAGGGAAAAGTAAGTAGAAGAAAAAGACAACTAAAATATGTTACTAAATTTAAGAAAGTATTAGTGAAAAAAGAAAAGAAAAGATGAGCAATGTAAGGGATTAATGGAAAGCAAACAAGTAAATACGAAATTTACACAAAGAAAATGCAAGTAACTCATGTAAACTAACAAATAAATGAGTTATAGGAACATATAAAGGAAAAACATATGTAAATAGAAGAAATATATACTTGTAGCATGAAATATAAAAATAATAATATATAACCGCTAAATTAGGCATAAAAAGTTCAAAGTTGTAGTTTCTAAAAAAAATGTAAATAAGTTGAAACAAGTGGACAAGTGGTGCATAAATGTTGTAAAAGTGTGCTTCAACAATGCACAAATAGAAATGCATTTATATGGGGGTTTGTGTGTTGTTTTCTAGAGTGTAAGGTTGTGTATGTGACTATAGTAGTCTTCTATTCAAATTGTAATTGAACCTTCCAATTGCTATTAATAGGTGGAAACAAAATCGTTAGAGATGGTAAATGAAGGTATCAAATAAAAATTTATATTGAAGTAGTAATGGAGTAGGTCCAAAAGGATAAAATATACTTGTTCTAGGTGCCTCCACAATCCCACTAAAGCCACTTGGTGGTAAACCTAATTTTTGGACACTAAGATACCCTTCACGTGTGTGGTATAAGGATAAGGCCTTGAATTGTCAAGGTTGAGCCTAGGTTAAAAGAGTTGGGTGGCTCCATCAAATATTGATGTCAACCTTAGCATTGACACTCATGAGCGTGTCCCTTTGTCATGTATTTTTTACTCATAGGAAATGATTAAGAAGCTCCCTAGGAAAAAAATTATATTTCATATGAGAAATAACTATGCAATTTTTTTGGACTTATCCCCACACTTCTAACTTATATTATAAGAAAAGTGTTGTTTATATAGTTTCAATCATTAATGTATTTTGTTATGAGTTAAAAAGAAAAATATAAATGCTCAATTTAGCTTTTGAAAAATGTCAATGGAAAAAGTCATGAAAATTTTCTAGAAATGTCTTTGTATATTATTCAAATCTCAATAGTTTGATTGGACTTTAAGAGTTTCATACTAGAATGCGACCAAGGTTTGAAAATCACAGTAATCTAGAGGAGATACCAAAAATCTAGTCATGCTACAAGTTGGTGTGGCCTAAGCCAGGTGCAATCCCTAGGTGATTTTGTTGGCTTAGATTCCCCTAGGCTATGGTTTCTTGGACCACATGCTAGTCTCAAAAGTCATGGATGTACTAAGAAACAATAAATAAATAAAATATATCTAAATGTTGAGTTGGAGATGTTGGTGGCCTATGAGAAAGGATGAAAAGTTATAAATGTAATAAATATAAGATAGTTGAATATATATCAAAAAGAAACTTCTCTACTATGCTGAAAATTCCATTAGATATGCTAATCATACACAATTATTTTGCAATAAATAGAATAGATATTTGCATAGATCTAATGAAATACACAACATGCAAAGATGAAAGATGAAAATAAAGGAACACAAAAATTATAGATGCATAAAATAAAATTTGAATGTTTTTATTAATTTGTGACAATTTATAGAACATAGAACTCTTAAATAATAAATTGAAACATGTTATAGCCCAAAGAATAACAACAACATTTTATTTTAACCATGGTGACGTGTTCCTCTACAAAGTCACAAACCAAAAATAAAGAATAAATTCTTTATTAAAAATTTCTAAATTTTCATTTGCCTCTAGTTATATTTTTTATTTTTTAATTAGGTTTGTAACTACAAGTTTGAGATGTGTAGTCTACACAACCTAAGTTACACATGTGTTTTTCAAATTGTTGGATTCATTTATGCATTTAAAAATGTAATTCAAATAATGAAAAATCATAATCTCACTAAGAATTGTGTCGTTGGATTCCAGGGACAAAAACCAAAACATAGAAAAATTAGATGGTGCCTACATATATACATACATACATTTTTATTTTTTTTAGTGGTTCAGTGTATCGAAGATCGATACTTGCCACATCCACGGAAAACCCACCCGTGTCTAGGTGAGGCAATTATTTTTCATGTAGAAATGACTCCCAAGGAACAAGCATGTCAATCGCAATGGGACTGGAACCTAGGTGGGGAGGATAATATTGACTCCTCCCTACCACCAGAGCTACACCCACTTGGCATACATGCATACATACATACATACATGTTCATTCAGTAAAATCTATAACATAGTGAATATCTCAATATATTATTCTATATTTCTTAATAATAAAATAATTATCATTGTATGGTGAAACAAACTAGATAAAGGGTAGAAAAAGCTATAGAATTTGTTGGTAAGACCTCAAGATTATTTGTAGTGAAAATTGATATCTCATTTTTTGCGTCCATAAACCTACACATGAATGAAGTGTAGTAATTAATAATGATGCAAGTGCAATCTAATTAAGAGAGAGAAAATACAATTTGTTCTCATTTAAGAGCTTAACACATCAATTGGAGGAATTGAACCTATTTGGAGAGGACAACAATTATTCTTCTCAACTAGACAAACTAAATAGAATTGACAATAATATGAATACATTATCAAAAAGTAGTAATTAATTCGATATTAATAATTATAGCTACATGACTATTTTTACTCCAATTTCTAGAGGATTTTAATTTTCTCCTCTCACCTTTGCTCCTCTAGAACTTTTCCCTTCCACTCCTAGTAATTTCATACTTTGCATTATAAATAAATGTTTTAGTGTTTATTTAATTCGCTCTTATTTCCTAAGGACTTTAATTTAATCCTCCCCACTTTGTTCTTTATTTAAAATAGAATAGATCCATCTTAACTCCAGATCTACCAATTGTCAGGAGGGCTCAAATCTCTAAAGATGAAATCCTCTTTTCAAGTGCTAAATTTGAGGAAAAGTTTGCACCTTGAGAGATTTGATTCCTCTCGATGCTTGGAATATCCAAAGTTAATATGGATCTATGTTGGTTCTTAATAATACTATTTAATATATATATCTACATATAGAGAGAGAGAGAGGTGGGGAGGTTATATATATATATATGCATATTCTTATTTCTAATTATATTTTTATTAATTAAATTTAAACAATAAGTTATGAAATATTATGGTTAGAATATAAATAATCATATCTAATTTCTTTTAATGTGATATCATATTATGGATCTTTTCTTGAAGAAATTGTTTACAAATTTATTAATAAAATGGAATATCGACAAATTGAATTGAATCAACTTATTGTTTTATGATTACTTTTATTAATTTTTTCATTGAACCAACATAATTGTTATTTATTATATTATTATTATTATTCAATCTAATTCTTCATTGTAACATCTTATCTAACGCACCACTAAATCATGCCCCCAATATCGGGCTATAGAGGACCTCTCAACGCAATTATATTGTTAAGAGAGTGGAGTTTGGTTATTCTATTGTGGACCCAAGTTCCAGTACCGCTCACATTTTGTAATTTCGCATGACTTCTATAATTGGAAACCTAATGACAATATACTTGGTCGCTCCCTTTGTAGATCCATAATCTATTTCTTCCCCGTGTTTTGGTTTGTGTACCATTCAATCATATTGGTCCTATTATGATTAAAGTTCAAGACTAAAGACATGGTCATAACATAAATAAAAAATAAGGTTGGTTAAGGTCTAATCCTAAGGAGATGATCATAATACAATTAAAAAATAAGGTTGTGCATGCTAGTATGCTTTATTTTCTTTAATTTGTATGAGAAATTATGAAAAATCATGCACCACAAATGTTGTTCATAATAGAACATGCCACATAATTAGGAAATATGAAATTGAAAGGTTGTGCATGCTAGTATGCTTTATTTTCTTTAATTTGTATGAGAAATTATGAAAAATCATGCACCACAAATGTTGTTCATAATAGAACATGCCACATAATTAGGAAATATGAAATTGAAAGGTATGGACAACACATAAACTACCTTGAAAACTCCCCATTCCTTAGTTAGTTTACAACCTAAAATGATTGATGAGTATTTGATTTCATCAGTCTGAAGTATTTGTATTCGTATGTGTAGTGCATCATGTTTTGAACACTTTCTAATTATAATAGGAAATTTTATTTAATTAATCAGGAGATATGTTAAGTAAGAAACATTATTTTTGAATTGGGTTTATCTTGGATGGTTGGGATGAATGATTGGGATCCTCCACACCCAGGTTCAAATCTCACAAGTGACATGATGAGCTTTTATGTAATGGATTTGAGCCTTGTTGTTGAAATGAATAATCCCTCAAGGACCAGAAGATGTATATTACTTATAGGGAATATGAAGGTATTTTCCACATTGAAAAAGAAGAAGTTAGAAACGTTATTCAATTTGAGGGGCCATCAAGGTTGTCATAGAATTAAGACTATATAATTATTTTTTTATTTTTTGTGTTCTATGAATAGTATATTTAATTTGTAAAAGCTATCATGTTTGTTTTGTGTAGAGGTGTTATAGGTGTAATATTATTCCCCTTTTTGATATGAAATTGACTATTGAAAAAAAGAATGAATAAAGGGTAGATAGAGTAAGACGAAATAATCATCCCTATATTTTTGAATCTATGTGAAAATCAAGAGCAAAGTTACACTTGCAATTGAAGTGGGAAATGGTCATGGTGAAGATACTACATGTACATAAACAAGGCTAACATAACCAAATCCTACACACACATAAACATTAAGTTTTGAGCCACTTTGACATAGAAATAAATGAAAACCCTTAAGTAAATAAATAAAACCCAACCTTCACAATGTTTATGCAAAGTATACACTAGGAGAAATAATTTCAATAAATATAGTTGTTGGGCGATGTATTGATGGACAACATGAATGTAAAAAAATTACACATGACATCGAACCTAGAAAATCGGATAAGGAAGGTGGGAAAATGACTAACATCAAGAGGAAGGGTAAGCACAAAAGAAAGCATGCAATGTCTATATAAATAAGGGAGAAAGTGGAATCACCTCATTAATGTCAGTTTGTTGATAAGATAGGATTGAACTAGCAAAGTCATTGAGTGTCAAAAAGGTGGTTGACCATCAATAAGGTGGTTGAGAATCTACAAAAGGAATTAAATGCATACATTTATGGAATCAAAAACATAAATGATCACATTTTAGGAGGATCAAAGGTATGCTAGATAATCCACCTCTCAAAGAAATAGATGGGACTAAGGAAATGCATGGTCTTCAAGTAGATATATACACTCATCAACCAAATCTAGATGGTTTGGAAGGAATTAAACAACTAAAAAAACATAAGGATCATATGAGGGGAACACATTATGATGTAACTAGATGTATGTGCACGATTAATGCAACTTAATACTGCAATTAAAAATAATTATATGGCAAAGACACTTAAGCAAAACCACTAACATGTGTACACATTGATTATTGTTTCTATTATAGAGTGGTTATTATATATATCATTTCAATGCATCAAGGAGCAATTTTTCGCCCTAGTGGTCCATCAACATTTTGGAGTAAGAAGCCAAATTGTACTTCATTTTATTCCTAATTTTCAAGCATAAGGCTTCAACTCACAACAAGCTTATCAATCTTCTTAGCTACTTTAAGGACTATAAACCTTGCAAGTGATTTCATGGATTGATGTATTATATAGAAATGACTTATGAGATCATTTTCCTTTTCTATGGCATTGCATGATGGTTTGCATATGATGAAATAACATGGTTTTTTCTTTCCATGTTCCCAACCATCCACCCCCTAGTCTAGATTTAACTCACAGAAGAAACATGTCATAAGTAGGATTTCAAATTGTTTGGAGAGGATAACAACTTCTCCTCTATGCCACTTAAACTAGACCCCATTAAAAGAATTGACATTGATCCATCCTAATCCTAGATCCAATAAGCATTTGAGAGGAATTAAAATAAATGAATACAAAATTTTTTGGGTGGTTAGAAGGTTTGAGGTTAAGATGGATCTATGTTGGTTATATTTTTTTATAATTGTCATGCACCTTTTTCTATTTTTTATTATCATGGTCAATTTTTTGTTTCCACTTTATGGAATTCATATTTTTCAACTTAGTTTATTAATGTTATAAATGTGACAAATTTACTTGGGTTATAGATGCACCTTACTACTCTCAAAAAAATTATAACAAAAATTGAAATCTAGATCATTTATCCCTTGGGAGAAATTCTTATGAAGCACTTATTGTCACACAATATGAAGAGAATCATACTAATACAATAGTGGGTATATTGGAAAGGATGGGAAATGTGAGTTTTATTCCAAGAGAAACCACTTTTTGTCCACATTTATACGTTCTCTAGAATGATCAATGCTTTGTAATTAGGTAGTAATGGTCTCCATTGTATTTGTAAATTCCCATTCCAAATTAAGGAAATTATGTTAGATCTAGTTCATGGTGAACCAATTTCTCTAGTGAAGAAACTTCTTTAACTTGACAACCCAAAATGAGTGCTCTGCAATTTAGTGATTGTGATTCAATCCATTGTAGCTCACTCATTGTAGAAAGGGTTGATATTTTCAATATCCAAGTGTTTTTCTACCTCCAAGGTGTCCATTAAAGGAGGAAAATATGGTTGAACCAAGTTCACATTAAATACAAGTTGTAAACCAAGGGGTGATATTCAATTCAAAAGAATTCTCACCCATAGGCTTGGTGATTGCAAGGCCCATTCAATAATGATATAATCTTGTGATAGTGCAATCAACATTGTCATTGACCTTAAACTTGTGTGGAACCTAGTGTGATCATGTTAATACTTGTACTTGGAGAATTTTTTATGCATAATATCATGAATCGTTGTCCTTGTTATGAGCACAAGAGGAATCTTCTTGTATTAATGTAATGGATAAAGCTACATCAATGGGTTCTAACGCATGGAACCCTATTTACACTTAAAAATGGGTTATGGTCAAGATAACTTTGAAGAGTTTTATCATAATTATATTTGACATAAGAAAGGTTTTAATCCCATTTACATGGACGCTTGGATTTGTACATTATGAGGATAATTTCAATCAACATGTTGACTAATTATGCTTATCTATCGATCTGGTAATGGAATGTAGTCATTTTAGATAGTTTAGTGCCTATCATGGACCAGATATTGGATAAGAAGATACTTAGTATTTTTTTGTCCCTACTAGAGACAATGCATTTTGGCTACCCAAATATGCTCAAAGAAGGACTCTGTAGTGCTTCTATTGTCACTCTCTTCTTCTTACAAGGTGCTAAAATTGTCTTCTCAAATATTCAATCAACAACCACAAAAACATAATCATTAACTTTCTTGGTTGAGGGAATACCTTATATAAAATCCTTGGGTACTCATCCCCAAGTTTTATCTCTAGGGTTTAAAGGGGTGTAAATTCTCACTTCATGATTTTATTTTTAGTAATGGTGTAGATTGTGCATGACCTACTATATATGTTAATTTCTTGTCAAAGCTTTGGCTAGTAGAAGTATTTTTATAGCATCGAAATTATCTTATCCATGTTGAATTCACTTATTGCCTTATTGTAATGAGCCTCCTAAATCATCCTCTTGCACTCACTTGAAGGGACATAAATATGACCCATAAAGCATGAAATTCTATCTTAGAGGTGAAACTCTAAAAATTATTTACATATGACTAGTGTCCTATTTCTAGCCACAAAGTTAGGATTTATTCCATACAATTAAGGACACTTTAAGGCCTCATGTCCATTATAATGGAGGATAGTGGTTAATGCCACAACCAAAGGTTAGTTGTGGTAGTCTGGAACTTCATTAGTGTTTCGTTTGTTCCTGTAGTGCATATAAAACTACTCAAGGTATTTAGACAACTTTTGATGGTGGTTGTTTAACAATTTACTTTTAGGTTGCACAAATTGCAAATGCCCATGGTTTGTGTGGATGATAATTTATTTTCCTATGATATGATGATTGCGTTTACAACAAAATTATACAATGGAATAAATCCACTAATCTATGAATATGTCAAAGTGTCCCACTAGGATCGACTATTGAATTTTGATTGAAGACTACATCACTAATGTAATTTGAGGTGTATAACTCAATTTTAAATGGTTATCACAGATATAAAAGAATGAGAAATGGTGTTGAGTAGAAGTAATGCTTCTATGCCTTAAATGTTTTTTATTGTGCTTCATTCCATACAAACTTGCATTTAGCTCAACCATTGGTCACCAAGTTTTAGATCCAAGCAATATGAGACAAAGCTAACGCAAAACTATGGTCAAAGTCAGCAAACTTCAAAAATATGCAAAGCCCCATCAATATCTTTGAGGCTAGTCATTCACAATTGAATTGAAAATTTTGTTAAATCCACATGCACACCACACTTTTCCATAACTTACCACGGATATTGAATTCTTTGCATGTCAAATGATCTCTTCTCTTAGTTAGCATTTAAATTGTGTTGTTTCAAGTGGTAAACACTTAATGAATGTGTTGTATATGCTCTTCCCATATTTTATTGAGGATGAAGATCTTGTCTAGGTTTACAACCATAAAAGATGTGGTGAATTGCTACAAAACAAAATCCATTCTCATGGATGTTATTGGTACATTAATGAATTTTTTAAGCATTAATAACCATTCTATGAAGCATTCCTTATAATTTAATGTTGTCTTCCACACATGACATGACTTGATTGGCTCGTGTTGATAACCTAACTTAAGATCAATCTCTTTGAAAAATTGGTGCCTTTGAGTCAATCGAGTAGATCATTAATCTAATGGATGAGGTATTAATTCTTAATTATGATTTTATTATTTTTAGTCCATACGAAGTCACCATGTCTTATCCTTCTTATGTAGTAGCACAATTGGGCTTCATAGATATAGGATCTTGGTCAGTTGTCACCTTTTGGTATTACTTATTGAATCCATCATTTTATCTCCTCATTCTCTAGAATAAAGCATATATGTATAGGGCCATTAAGTAGAGGGGAACCTAACATCATATCAATTTCTTTCTCTATGTAATATTACAATGTCAGTACTCCTACAGGTGAAAAAAAAAACAAAATGTATTCTTCGCAAATTGAACTATATTCTTATATTATATAGGATCCCTTACAAGGCCTACGTAGCACCAATGGTTTTCCCTAATTATTTTGGCCAAATAATCCAAAGAATAAATTACAAAGTGTAAGATATTATATTCCATCACTACTTTGTAATGACCAAAGATATTTTGATAGTTAGGTCTAGCTATGGTATTTGGTAGAGCTAATATCAAAGGGTAATAATGATACTATAATTCCAAGACTAGTAAACAACACAACACTTCCATGTATATAGTTATCCCAAAAGAACATACAAGCTTAAAGAGGGGTAACTTCACATGCCATGTGAAGTTCTTGATGTCATGTGGCAATATGCATTATTAACTAATGTTGATATCTTTCCCCCACTTCAACCAAGCAATGGTGTATGCTTGGGTCTATAAAATCACTTGAATATTCACCTTCTTGATGACCTCAAGTGAGATCGAGTTTTCTTAACCACTATAACTATTACATTTGGGGTTTAAAAACAATGTTTATTTCAACATTAGTTTTGACACAATATTTCTTGTCATGTTGAGAATCAAAATTCATTATATTTCAAATTGTTTTCTCTATTTTTTGTCAAACATCACTTTATCCATGTTAATTTAGATGGTGTATTATAATGTTATAAATGTAATTACATTTGTAGTTTTTTCATGTTTGCATCATTTATGCATTGTGTTTCATCCAAATGGTATTGTGTGTATGAATGTATAACGCTTTATTAGCATCAAAATAATATATTCGATTAAAAAAATAAATTTTATGAAATTATTCTTGTATTTGTACATAATTCCCACATCATGCTTCCATAGAACTCCAACTAATCATTGACAAGAGTGAAATCTATGGAACCTAATGTGAGGATTCATGGTAGTAATTAGGCAAGTACACAACCTCCCGATGGCCCATACTACATTGAAGAAGGACAACCAACATTAAAGTTGTTGCTAAGTACCTAGTGTTGTGATATACCACCTACCCTAGATTCGTGATAAAGAATTCTTCCTTGTTAGCTTATTTGATTTTAGTGAGATTTATAATACCTTCATATCTCAAATTGTAACTCTTTCAATTCTCCAAGTATTCAATGTGCCCAAAAAAAAAAATTGATCCATTGTTATTTCTACCCTTCCACTTCCTAGCTAGCTTAATTCATTAGCATCACAATATTCCACTTCCTTTCTAGCTAGATTTAGCCATTTCTTGTGTCACAACCATGGGAAAATGGAGGGTCATATTGAAGATTCTTTAGATGAGTTACTATTCTTACACATTCTCTCAAAAAAAAATCGAGAGACACGGTATATTACTTTTCCCTCTCTCGAAGATGCAATTTTTTTGGACTTTACTCCCCAATCCTAGTTCCTCTTGTGGGTTTATTTATTCTATTATCTCTAACCAAAAATAAAAAGAAAGAATACACATATAGATAACTAATAATTCATATCTAATAGAAGTTATTTGTAGAAAGGAGTTATAATGTAGCAAACCCAAGTTCACTTCATATAGTTAGATAAGTATTGTGATTTCTATTGTTAAGAACCTACTTATGTTTTCCAAGAGAGGGATCCCATGTAATTTCAAACTTAAATCCTTACTTGGACCTATATATGCAATCAATATCTTAAAAAAACAAGGAACACTTATATAAATCTATCAAGTACTACAATGAATCTATAAAGAGGAGTGGATAATTTAAGGAATATCACATTATTCTAGTGATAACAGAGCATGTGGTAATCCTCCTCCATATTTAATGGGTATAGACCACCAAATCAAGTTAGGGGAGCAAGCAACTACAAAAATGTCAAGCATGCACTTGTTAATGGAAAGACATTTTTATTGAATTTCTTTTTAGTTTACTTCCATTATAAATGAATTAATAGTTAGACTCATAAGTGTATCTTCTTTTATTTTGATTAAAAAGATATATAAAAATAAACCCGGGAGAAACCAAGATTGCGGAGTAAAGTCCAAAAAATTTTGCAACTTCGAGAGAGGGAAAAGCAATATACCGTGTCTCTCGCATTTTTTTTTGAGAAAATGTGTAAGCAGAGTAACTCATCTAAAGACTATTCAATATGACCCTCCCTTTTCCCATGGTTGTGACACAAGAAATGGATAAATCCAGCTAGAAAAGAAGTGGAATATTGTGATGCTAATGAATTAAGCTGGCTAGGAATTCGAAAGGTAGAAATAATAATGGATCAAAAAATTGTTTAGGGCACCTTGAATACTTGGAGGAAAAAAAAATGTATTCTTCGCAAATTGAACTATATTCTTATATTATATAGGACCCCTTACAAGGCCTAAGTAGCATCAATGGTTTTCCATACTTATTTTGGCCAAATAATCCAAAGAATAAATCACATAGTGTAAGATATTATCTTCCATCACTACTTAGTAATGACCGAAGATATTTTGATAGCTATGGTATCTAGTAGAGCTAATATCAAAGAGTAATAATGATACTATAATGCCAAGACTAGTAAACAACACAATACTTCCATTTATATAGTTAAAAGAACATACAAGCTTCAAGAGGGGTAACTTCACATGCCATGTGAAGTTCTTGATGTCATGTGGCAATATGCATTATTAACTAATGTTGATATCTTTCCCCCACTTCAACCAAGAAATGGTGTATGCTTGGGTCTATAAAATCACTTGAAGATTCACCTTCTTGATGACCTTAAGTGAGATAGAGTTTTCTTAACCACTATAACTATTACAATTGGGGTTTAAAAACAATTTTTATTTCAACATTAGTTTTGACACAATATTTCTTGTCATGTTGGGCATCAAAATTCATTATATTTCAAATTATTTTCTCTATTTTGGTCGAACATCACTTTATCCATGTTAATTAGATGTTGTATTATAATGTTATAAATTTATTACATGTTGTAGTTCTCATGTTTGCATCATTTATGTATTGTGTTTCATCCAAATTGTGTTGTGTGTATGAATGTATAACGCTTTATTAGCATCAAAATAATATATCCGATTAAAAAATTAAATGTTATGAAATTACTCTTGTGTTTGTACATAATTCTCACATCATGCTTGCATAGAACTCCAACTAATCATTGACAAGAGTGAAATCTATGGAACCTAATATGAGGATTCATGGTAGTAATTAGGCAAGTATACAACCTCCCAATAGCTCATACTACATTGAAGAAGGAAAACAACTACCATTCAAGTTGTTGCTAAGTACCTAGTGTTGTGATATACCACCTACCCTAGATTCATGATAAAGAATTCTTCCTTGTTAGCTTATTTGATTTTGGTGGGATTTATAAGACCTTCATATCTCAAATTGCAACTCTTTTAGTTCTCCAAGTATTCAAGGTTCCCAAAACAAATTTTTGATCCATTATTATTTCTACCCTTCCACTTCCTAGCTAGCTTAATTCATTAGTATCACAATATTCCACTTATTTTATAGTTGGATTTAGCCATTACTTGTGTCACAACCATGGGAAAAGGGAGGATCATATTGAATAGTCTTTAGATGAGTTACTCTTCTTACACATTCTCTTTAAAAAAAAATCAAGAGACACAGTATATTGCTTTTCCCTCTCTCGAAGATGCAATTTTTTTGGACTTTACTCCCCAATATTGGTTTCAACCGTGGGTTTATTTATTCTATTATATTTAATCAAAGATAAAAAGAAAGAATACACATATAGATAACTAATAACTCATATCTAATAGAACTAGACGTAAAAATAATATCAATAAAAAATGTCTTTCCATTAACAAGTGCATGCTTGACATTTTTGTAGTTGCTTGCTCCCCTAACTTTATTTGGTCCTTTATACCCATTAAATATGGAAGAGGATTACAACATGCTCTCTTATCACTAGAATCATGTGATTTTCCTTAAATTATCCACTCCTCTTTATAGATTCATTGTATTACTCGATAGCTTGATAAAAGTGTTCCTTTTTTTTAAGATAGTGATTGCATATATAGGTCCAAGTAAGGATTTAAGTTTGAAATTACATGGGATCCCTCTCTTGCAAAACATAAGTAGGTTCTTAACAATTGAGATCACAATACTTATCTAGCCATATGAAATAAACTTGGGTGTGCTACATTATAACTCCTTTCTTAACCCATCCTTCTTTTCCCTTTCATAATTGCTTCCATCCTTCTCGTGTAGAATGATGTCCATATCATTCTTGACCTTTTTGTGAATATTGTATAATGGCTTGTAATTTTCATTATAATTAATGAATAGATAGATCAAATGCAAGTTGGATTAAAGTGAGTTATTATAAGTTATTTTTTGGGTGAGAAATGGAGTTGTGGGATCGATAAGCCAAACAAGCTAAGAAAGGTTTTATTTTGCTTGCAATTTGTATATTGCATCGTAGAAATCATGTTAAGGATGGTTATGGAAACTTTTCCTTGAATGTGAGTTTAATCCTTATTTGTTTCACTCCCATTATGTTATTATTGTTTTTTAATACAATTGGAACTACTGTTGTCACTTCTAATATGTGCCTAAACAATAACACCATCAAGGACCTCATAGAAACCCATCTCTATTTGTAGAAATTATTGTGTAGATTTGCAACTGCTCATGAATTTTTAATCAAAATCAAAGGCACAAACCTATTCTACTGCTCTGCGGAATTCAATTCAAAATTTAGAACATCAATCACAAACATGTAATGAGAAATAACACACATGCACACAATATTTTTCCACGGGAAAGTAATCTGCTAAAAACCCCTATGCCTACTTGCATTAATATGATCGATAGAGATGTACTACAATTTCTTCGCTCAACTAAGCACAACCTGCAAGTGAATAACATATCTCTCTGCTCACTGAGAAGCTTTGACCCAGACTTAGTCAATTTTTTCATCTGCTTGAGCCCCTATTTCCTTGCGTAATTCCTTGAGAAATTAGGCCCCTATTTCCTTGCAAAATTCCTTGATAAATTAGGCCCTATTTATTAGGAAAATCCTCAAATTGATTGTGCAATTCCCAAGGTTTATCATCTTACTACATGCAACACATGTACGCTCAAGACTAGTCTACAATTGATGTTACACTACCTTGGAATCTCCACCACATCTGGGGAACTCGAATTCTTTGCATGCGCTAGCTATTTTAGGTTGATTGATCAGTTAACTAGATGATCACTGAGTTAGAATAAAGTCTCACTACACGACTGACCTTCCACTAGTTCCTCCAATAGTTGGAACTAGTTTAACTAAAAACAACTTGAAATAACTGAACTTGATTGCTACAAATTAGAAATCACACATGCTTAACTGAACTCTAAACCATCTAACTCAAGTTTACTAATTAAATTGGGTGACACAAGCCATTTCACACAAGTTAATTTCATCCAAGTTGTCTGTTGACGTGGAAATTTGAATTTTCTCAATTTAATCAAGGCAAAATCAAATTGAGAATTTCTTGCTGCATTTTTCAACACTACTATATAAACTAAGCACCTTTCATTTATCAAAAAATGAATTTATTATCCCACCAATATAGGCAATATTTATTTTCATCATTTGGAAATACATTTTCACAAAAAAAATCCATGAGCACAAGCAATGTGTTAAATCATGGGTTGATAAACTACAAGATGTTATTATAATAGCCAATATTATTTAATATTGCTATTGAAATTCATATGAATATAGTTAAAATAACCCATCATCAATAGGGAATAAGTATCACAAGCATATGTCAACAATCAAACATAGATGTGAATCTCCACCATGGTTGAAAGAATCAATATTTTAAGATTGGATAGTAAGAATAAGAAGCATAGATTTAGGGATCACAACATTAGGTACTTAGTAATAGCTTGATGGTTGTTAATTTCCTTCTTCCATGTAATTGATTAGCTTTAAATTTGAAGAGTATAATATCATGAAATAATATGGAAAGAGGCATTGATAAAACTATAGTAATTCAATATAACTTTATGATTACAAGTTGGTAATATGCATGCATAGAGTCATTTCCACTTCTACCTAGATTATTTTTTAGTTCCAAAACCTTCTCATATCAATAAAGTACATGTAAAGGTCATTCAAGTTGAATTTCATTATGCATGAGTATCGGTTACTAAATTTTTGATCCTGGTGGATATCAGTGGCCACTCACCTAGTCCACTATCTCATAACACAATTTTCTATTTTAACAGTGTTTCTACATTTTTTTGGTCTTGAACTTTCAGATCCATTTTGAGGCCCTAAATAGTGACTACCAAGTGAAGTCGAAAAATGTACTTCTCGGTTAGACCTTCCTAATGGGCTACCAAACAAAGATCATATGCCAAAGTTATGATCATGGGATTCCAACTTACCCTATCAAGGCCCATAAGCCTTTTGGTGCTTCATCTCCTAGTGTTAGGTTTTTAGATGTTTAGGATTTTCTCATTGCTTATTTATGATAAAAATGCCTTTGATCCATAGTGTAACACAAGCTAGAAGAAGTGCCTAGTTATCACATCTCTTCTCATAGATAAGATACCACCATTCGATCTAGTTGTTTCCATCTTGCATTTATAGTACTTCATCACTTACCATTTATTAATAGACGTCAAGTTTCACTATATCTTTGTATTTTGGTTATATATATATATATATATTTATATATATATATATATATATATATATATATATATATATATATATATATATATATATATATATATATATATATATAATTGTGTCCCTTCATAAATTATATGATCACTTGCAATATCGTCCTCACTCACCCCAATGGCCTCCCATGGAAGAAGACATGGAAGAAGAAAATAAAGATGAGGGAGTAGGAGATCTTATTAAACATAGCTTGAGGAAGCCCGTGAGCAATAAAGGAACAAGATGATGGATAAATTTTCCCATATCCTTTGAAAAATGTCAATAAGTGATGCATATTCATTAAGTGGCCACTTTGGAGGTGTTTCCCTCTTCAAGGTACAAGTTAATTTTGATATTCCTATATTTGAAGGTTAGATAGAAGTGGATGCTCTAGATAAATGGTTAAATCTACTAGAAGGTTATTTTTCGGTCCACAATTTTTCTAATAGAGAAAATATTACCTTTACACTCCTTAAATTTCCCCCCACGTCAAGGATTGGTGGGAGACTTATCATGTTAAAAATGCCATGGAGGAAGCTACACTATTTTCAATCAGACCCACTTGGGACTCTTTCACGGATGTTGTTAAGGAACAATATTACCTTACTCGAAGCTACAAAAAAAAGTACATGAGATGGACCACACTATGGCAAGACAGGGACCAAACAATGCCAAAGTTCACAAATATCTTTCATACCTTATGTATGAAGTTGAGTATCAAAGGCTCTCAGTGACATATGGTTCTCAAGTACCATGGCTATCTACACAGATACATCCAGATAGAAATGGATTTTCTAGAAATCTCCTCGTGTGGCACAAAAAACCAATATCATATCAAAATCAAGCAAAAAAATAAACTAAAGGAGCGATACTTTGGATTTGCAAATCCCTCACAATATAAGCAAGGCAAGGGCATCCCGAAATCACAGAAAAAAGGATAGAGCCAGGTGTTGGGACGTGGAATTTGCATCCTTTTTACCCTCATTTGTCCATATTTTCCACCATCTTTACCCCTCTAACCCATAATTCATTACTCCATTCATCATATTTTTTTACTAATATATGCTACTTTATTATGTCACCTTAGTTAATGAATTTTTGCTTGTATTTTAATAAGATGTTTATTTTTTCGAGCAATTTTATTAATAAGACTGACAAAGGAGTTGTTGCAAGATAGTTTGGCTTGTTGTAGTATTGTTTTTTGTATGTTATGTTGTTTATCTAGGATTTGTGTTGATGATATTCTAAGATGAGATTATGTTGATATTGTTCTCGCAGTGTTGATACTTTGTTCATAGTACTCTATTTTCCCAACAACACCAATAGAAGTCAACATGGTTTGTCACATGGCATAGTCAATCTAAATCGTTGTGCTAGCAAGGTAACTACTTCTTGATGACGTAGCCAATTCGGCTGTGACAATTAGGAATTTTTTTGTTGTTCTACCGCTATTTGAAGATAATATTTTATGAATATTTTATTCTCAGTAAACTATTATAATTTGTTATTAAGGCTCTCAATTTGGATAGCATGAGAATCAAGGGATTCACATAGGTAATGATGATCTTAATAATAGAAACGATGTAATCTATAAAGAAGGAAGCCCTTTGCCTCAAGCGGGGTGGGGTGGGGAGACTACTGTTTTTTTGGACAAGTTGTTTATCTACAACCCTTTTCTTGGTATTAAGGCAAACTCTATGGTTCATGGATTTATAACATCTCATTGACT
The DNA here is from genome assembly GCA_000404065.3 of Pinus taeda. Classification (NCBI taxonomy): domain Eukaryota; kingdom Viridiplantae; phylum Streptophyta; class Pinopsida; order Pinales; family Pinaceae; genus Pinus; species Pinus taeda. Next base: position 54,580 of record APFE030321147.1, read on the forward strand.
TAGCTCATAAGTTGTGCATTACTAGCTCCCTGCTAAGGAGGAAGGGCCCTCCTCTTTAGTAGGTATTGTTGAAACAATAATCTAGTGTAGCAGTTGTTTAATTTACTCTCAATTGTGTTTCATGTTATTTTGTTGTTACCGCTATAGATTTCCACTAATGTACTATAGTTAATGATTTATTGACTTGTAGAATAATTGATTTTGATTACTAATGTAACAACATTGGTCCTGGATCAATCCATTTATCAGTGTGTACTATTTATCATTTTAGTTTTATAGTGTTTAGGGTTTTGTTAGATGCATTGTTGTGTTTTTTTTATATTATGATTGCAAATATTTGTGGAGTGATGAATGTAATAAGTACTTTGATTGAGTGAGGATTTCATTGAATGGTTTTTGCAATTCTTTCCAAGAGTTTTGTTTCCCTTTCTGCAAAGATTGATCTCGGGTGATTGAGTCATTTTATTGTTGAAAATAGAAACAAGAAATGCTAAAAATAGCACTACTATAAATAGCAGTTTGGGTACCAGTGCTGGATTGAGCAACAAGGAATGAAAAATGGAAGTGCTAAAAATAGCATTGCTATTTTTAGTAGTTCAGGATGGATTCCAATTTTAGTTAGTCCCTGGACTAAAATAGGAAGTAAAATTCGAATTTGAACTTAACAGTTGTTTGAAAATAAATTAATTAATTCCACCATGAGTTAATTAGTTGTGAAAAAGCAAACATGAATCTATGTGAGGACATGCAACAGTTTCTCCATTAATTGAGGAATTTATCCATCAGTTAAAGAGATAAGGATGAGTTCTAATTTGAGTTGTAATTAGTTGGCTCAGTTAACTGAGTCAAGTCCAGTTAGATTGATTTAAACAGTTTGTTTAAATTAATGTGAGTTCAGTTAGTTAATGCATGCTTGCATATAACTGTTGCACTTCAGATAAGTAAATATTCTCTCATGAATAACTCATGCATGTCAGTTTAGACAGAGACCCAGTTAAGATCAGAGGAGGGACAGTGTACTATCAGTTGGATGGATTTTTCCTATAAACGAAGCTCATCCATGGAGAAGGATTTATCTCCTTAAGGATTGCGCAGTTGGATAAGAGGTTAGTGAGTGTGTGAAGAGGCCAATTCACACAAGTGGTTGCACTGGACCCCAAGAAAAATTGCGCAAAGAAATAGGAGGCTTGGAAGGTAGAGGAGAAGGTTTGAGAGAGGCCTTTGATTGTCTATAAGCAGCAGAGGGATGGCAGAGAGAGCAGGATAGCTTGTGAGTTGATTCTTTTTGTAATCCAAACTATATTTCCACTTGTATGATAATACAGAGATTGGGATTTTAGGCCAAGGCTTTCCCCAGGTTATTCTTTTGTGTTTCATGTGTATGATTTCTTCTTCTCTATTATATGTGTTATGATTGATCTTGCTCAAATTGATTAAGCTTCCACAAAGTTTGATAGTAGAAGTAGATCAAGTATTTTGCTTTAGTTACATTGCATTCTTAGGTGATCTACAGTGAAATTTCTACATGGTATCAGAGTGAGGTTTTGTATAAAAATTTCTACATGGTATCAGAGTAAAGGTGATCAAAGCGGAGAACAATATACTAGAGGAGATTTCGAAGTTATGAGTTTTGGGCCACAAGTTTTCAGAGAAAATATGAAAATTTTTGCGTAAAATTTTCAAAAATAAATAGCATATCTGGATTTCTTGTGGAAAAATACCCAAATTCAAAAAATAATTGGTTGAATCGGAGTTCAGATGAGGGAGATATCACTGATTTGAAATCAGCTCTTTTTCCAGGAAATTTTGTGACGGTGGGAAAGATGAAAGAGATTGGTGTGCTAGCCAAGAACTTGTATGCACTTGAGTTACAATATGCATGCAAAGCCTTGAGGAGCAAGGCAAAGGTTAGTTACTAGGTGGTTGAGAGGGAGAGTAAATTACCTCTCAACATGCAACACCAAAAGAAGTCTCAAACAATTGTGGAGGAGCCATAATTGGTGAAGCAGCTTCAAGAGGTTGTGGAGCAGCCACAACTGGGGAAGCCAAGAGGAGATAGAGTGGAGGCATCCACTCATGCAGAGACCTCTAGTAGGGGGAAATTTCAAGCCAAGTGGCTAGAGGGATCACATGCATCCATACCTCCAGGTAGGAGGTGAGGCAATGTGGAGTGACAGCCCCAAGAAGGTTGGAATAGGGGCAAGATCATTGACATACCCAATCTTTTTTATTAGACCTTGCTATGGGAGCCTCGATGAGGAGTAGAAGGACTAGCTAAGTGGGTAGAGACAGATGCGGATGGAGCGGCAGAGAGAGCTACAGTGCAGGAATCCCAAGACAGTGCAAAGCTAGCAGGCTGCAACAGTGCGAGAGGCACAGGAGTGTTGCACCAGTGCAGGATGGCATAGAGAGCATGCAATGGTGTGAGATGCATGGAGTGTTGTAGCAGATCAGAGGTCAAAGAGGGAGCACTTGTCAGCAGCAGGTAGAGATTCAGCATCAAAGTATGCTTCTAGAAGTGTTGCACGTAGAACATTCCAAAGGTACAGGATCGGGTTTGAGTTGAATGCCTTTCTTGTTGAGAGGGAGTGTTGAAAATAGCAAGAAATGATAAAAATAGAAGTGCTATAAATAGCAGTTTGGGTACTGGTGCTGGATTGAGCAACAGGGAATGAAAAATGGAAGTGCTAAAAATAGCATTGCTATTTTTAGTAGTTCGGGATGGATTCCAATTTTAGTCAGTCCCTGGACTAAAATAGGAAGCAAAATTCGAATTTGAACTTAACAGCTGTTTGAAAATAAATTAATTAATTCACCGTGAGTTAATTAGTTGTGAAAAGTCAAACATGAAGTCTGTGTGAGGACATGCAACAGTTTCTCCATTAATTGAGGAATTTATCCATCAGTTAAAGAGATAAGGATGAGTTCTAATTTGAGTTGTAATTATTTGGCTCAGTTAACTGAGTGAAGTCCAGTTAGATTGATTTAAAAAGTTTGTTTAAATTAAAGTTATCTGAAGAGCTACTGCTCTTCAGATAACTGAATATTCTCTCATGAATAACTCATGCATGTCAGTTCAGACAAATACCCAGTTGAGATCAGAGGAGGGACAGTGTACTATCAGTTGGATGGATTTTTCCTATAAAGGAATATCATCCATGGAGAAGTATTTATCTCCTCAGGATTGCAAAGTTGGATTAGAGGTTAGTGAGTGTGTGAAGAGGCCAATTCACACAAGTGGCTGCACTAGACCCCAAGGAAAATTGTGCAAAGAAATAGGAGGCTTGGAGGGCAGAGAAGAAGTTTTGAGAAAGGCCTTTGACTATCTATGAGCAGTAGAGGGATTGCAGAGAGAGTAGGATAGCTTGTGAGTTGATTCTTTTTGTAATCTAGACTATATCTCCACTTGTATGATAATATAGAGATTGGGGTTTTAGGCAGATGTTTTCCCCGGGTTATTCTTCTGTGTTCATGTGTATGATTTATTCTTCTCTGTTATATGTGGTCTGGTTAATCTTGCTCAAATTGATTAAGCTTCCGCAAAGTTTGATAGTAGAAGTAGATCAAGTATTTTGCTTTAGTTACCTTGCATTATCAGGTGATCTATGGTGAAATTTCTACATTTATTTTGTAGTGTGTTTTTATTTTAGAACCGTGTGAAAAGTGCTTTTGATGTTAAAGTGTGATGGTAAATAATTTGGGTATGCTGAGAGTGTGTAGTTACAGCAACTTGGTTTTGATTTTGTTCCATGTTCACACAGAGTTTGGCATTAGACAGTATTAGTTAGCATTGTTACCTACATATACTTTGCATGATAATCTTGAAATAAAAAAAACCTACCCTAGTCGACAATTTATGTATGAGTGTAATTGATTGATGTTAATTAAAAGACAATTAATGTCCCCAAAATTTTGGTATTGTTGTCAAGGAGGCTAATAGAGGTCTGTGTGTGTGACTAGCATTATTTTTTTGATGCATTATTTAGAAGTGTGTTAGATGTGTTCCTGGCTCTAAAGTGACAGGGCAATAAGTTGAGAGGTAAGAACCTGCACATCACTTAGATAAAATGAAGTGGACTCAGCCTCATAAGGATTCAAGGCACATAAGATTGCGTGAATACAGAAGAAGAAAAACATGTTTCCCCCAAAGTACTAACCATGCAGGTAAAAGAGGTGTAAAGAAAATAAGAATTAAGATTTAGGAATAGTAACATACATTCAAGAGTTGATTTCAAAATCTAAGGTAGAATCATCTGCCCCAAGAACAACTTCCAGGAATAAAGTATACAATAATATTGTTCCACAAAGGTTGGCATTTCCTAAGTCATATATGTTGGGAGCACACATCAAGGAGGAATACTAATATAATCCTTCAAACTCATGGCAATCCTGAGAATTTCATATTCATATGTACCAGCAAAGGAAGAGTATCAAGACTTGTTGGAAGGATAAGGAGGTACATACATGCATGATTTGGAATACCACAAATTAAGTCTTGTGAAACAACCATCTAATTATTCTATTCTATATTCAATGATCATTTTGAAGCAACCCACTATTCTCGATTCAGGGAGTGTTGTGAAACAACCTCCCAATCATCATATTGTAAATTTAGGAGGTGTAGAGAAACAACCTAAGCCACCACTGGAAGATTTTTCTCAACCAAGGGAACAACATACACATGAGCCTATTAAGCACAACCCTAAAATTTTGAAGGAGAAAAAGATGGCAAAATAAATAGTTACCACCTTTGAGTTCCTTATTGGGGATGTTCAAGAGCAGCATCTAATGAAGAATATTCCCCTATCAGCCCTTCTAATTTTCCATGGTACCACCAGTGAAGACCTATATATCTTTATTTTTTAATTTGATGTCCTATGTAGGAGTTATAATTATACCTTAGAAGCCCATAAGTTAAAATTCTTCCCTGCTACTTTGAAGGGAGCAGCCTTAAGATGGTTTATGGGACTAGGAGGTGCATCTACTTCCTCATGGGAGGACATGAAGAAACCGTCCTAAAAAATTTCCAAGATTACATTCAAACTAGGGATCAAAGGGAGGAGTTATTCAGGAAGTCTTAGAGAGAGGAGGAATGCTTAGAAGACTATATAGAATGTCTCCATTACAATTTGCAAAGGTCCAAGCATAATAACTTGGATAAGTACATCTTGAAAACCATTTTGATCAAAGGAATGAAGGAAGAGTGTTTGGATATGTTAAATCTTACAGGGAAAGGTGATATATCTAAATAAACCTATAATGAAATTGTTGCATGTTGCTTAAGGAGCTCTAAAGGACCAACAAAGAATAATGTCTCAGTATGAGATTCCTTTGTCAAGATACAGAGGTCAACTAATGGTTGGGTGACATGAGAAGAGATTGGGAGCTTGATTAAAAACATTAAGACTGATATTATGAGTTCCCCATCCTCCAGTTGGATACGTTACAAGTAAAATAGAGGAAAAATATTGGCGATCTGAAAATGGGGCACTTAGGCTTCTTGTCCAACTTACAAGAACCTCTCCCACTTCCAAAGCTCTAAATTTTCCCAAGACTTAATGATTAACCAATGCGGAATTAAGAAATGCTTGAAAATATAGTGTATGCTTATGCTTGTTTTAAACTGATTATATCCTTTAAAGATCTGTTATTTTAGCTGATATGTAAATGTTCTTAAATATATATATAAGTGCATATAACAGTGAATAAGACAGCAGTAAACAACCACACAGAAACAGCAATTTAATTAGGAGTTCACCCACAACCCTTGGGCTACATCTTTGTGAGCTCTAGTCAACTCAACTAAGCTCTCTGGGATTATGGTCTAAGTCATTTTTACAAACTATTAACTTAACTCCTGTTGTTTTACACAAAAACAGTGGATTCAGACATCATTTAATCCCTAGCTCTTAAAGCTCTGACTCTTGGCTCTGACTCTTGGCTCTGGCTCTTGGCTCTTGGTTCTGGCTCTTGGCTCTGACTCCGGCTCTTTGGATCTTAGTTCTAGCTCTTGGCTCTGACTTTGGCTCTTTGGCTCTAGCTCTAGCTCGTTGGCTCTTCAGCTCTGGCTTGTGTCTGCCCTCTATCAGTTTACAGCTCTCTAGGATTTTCACTTGAACTCCAAGTGACTCCCTTGGTTGCGTTTTTGCTTCTACACTGCCTCTTTGACTTTTTTGCTGCCTCTTTGCCTTCTGCGCTACTTTGGCTTTAATTTCAGTAGCAAGACCTCAAGGATCAACAACAGCAACTCACAATCAACTCAGCAGCCAATTGTCTTTGACATTCATGGCTTTTAAGCCAAATCGATGTTATCTGTTTGTTTTCCCTTTCAGGCTCTCTGTCTTCCAGCTTTGCGGCTACCACAGCAATTTCCTCTGCATATAATCATTCTCTTTCACCTTTGTGGCTCTCTGAGCTTCATAATGCACAAGTGTGATGGCAGTATCTAATGGAAAGGGGCCGGCGCGTGGGAAAACTAGTTGTTTTGCCTTCCTGTGCCGAAATGGACACATAATGCAATACACACAGAAATGCGCAAAAAACACATCTTTGGCCATTTAGCTGGACTTCAAATGTTCATAAACCTGCTTCATAACATTATCGGGCCTGCCCTTAGTCGTTGTTGCACGTAGCAATTGGCATGTTCCTTGGTTTCCCTTCATGTTTTAAAAATACATTAAAACATGGCAAAATCCTGCTTATCAGACTTGAAATTATATTCATTTGTATTTTGGAACCCTTTCGGGTCTGGTTTCATCGCATCGGGCACTTCCCCTCATATTTCGTTTATTAAACGAAATATGCAAAATACATAGAAAATGTTCAATTGGCATATTTCAAAATATATGGAATGTCGCTTATAACTCTATCGGGTCTGGCCATCGCAATGCATATATATATATATATATATATATAATATATTATATTTCCCCGCTCCGTTGTATAGCTCAATTTGCGACATCTATGATTTCGGCGATGCCACATTCAATACTCGATCGCTGATATCGGCGTCGCAATCGGCGATTACCACAAGGCAAGGAGCGACTCAGGTGATGCGATGGTGCAATCCCCAAAATCGCAGATCGCAATCAAGCTATACACAGACAGAGGAGCGATATATATATAATATAATATATATAATATATATATATTAAATTATAATATATACAATAAATTTATATATATATCTATATATATATATATATAATATAATATAGATATAGATATATATAATATAATATAGATATAGAATAATAATATATAAAATATATAGATATAGATATGCGATGGCCAGACTCGATAGAGTTATAAGCGACATTCCATATATTTTGAAATCCGCCAATTGAACTGTTGATCGGCCAGATCCGACGGTTCCTATTCACTACCTCTTTGACCTCCGATATGCTTGCTTTTTGTTGTTTTCTCATGTTTTTAGCCTCTTTCCCAAAGAACAAAGGGGAACTTCTATTTATGATAACTGCTACATCTAAAGTCCGTTTTCGCTCATTCAAGTTGCATTGGATTCAAAATGAGGAGATCTCTACAATGAGACTATTTCCGAGAGAAGCCTACAAATTTCATTTTCCTCTGATTTACAAAGGATTTGTGCCATTTGGCACCTTTTACCTCTTATATGAAGTCTTTTAGACTTAGAGGTTTTATCCAGGATCCATTTTTGGATCATGCCTTCCCACTAAAAGAACTTTTGGTCTCCAAAAGACTGATATACTGATCTGAATAGTAAATGAGAGTGACTCACCCTCTTCTTTTAGCCTCCCTACACTTGCCCTTGCATAGTCCCTCTGAACTAAAGTTCCTGACCACTTCCCTTCTTTGGATGGGTTGGTCTTCTTGGGAATAGTTGTCTTCCTCCTTGCCTTCCTGCAGAACTTCTACTGAAATGGTCACAGACGGTGGTTTGAACTTCTTTGCCTTGATCATTGATCCAAGGTGGATCAAACAAATGTGAAGTTCATCTGCTCCACAAAAATTTCATTTTTATCTATTTGAAAGGTTGCCAACGCAACAGTTAACAACAACAGGCATACAAACAACAACTGGATGGACTAATCTTGCTTCAACAAAAGAAACAAATTTCACATCTTGTGAACACCTCCATGTCTTACATCTACATACAAATGATGGACTAGATAACAAGCCCACAAAACATGCCTTTAAACAAATGACCCTTCAAGTCAAGCATGTAGAAAAATACCATTAGGACTCTTTTTCAAAAGATGAAACACTTCATCATTATCTCCATTTGGAGACCAAGTTAACTTCTCCCAAGTCAACATGGCATCATATGCATGTCAAAGAAATTAACCCTTCAAGTTAACTACACATACATGTTCAAAAAAAACAAGGAAATCATCAACATCCCTGTGTTCATGCATCTCATGCTCATGCATGCATTTCATCCTTAAACTTTCACTTAGGCATACTGTACTTTCGAGGCTGAAATGAAATATAATGTAGATGCATCAATAGATATGAGATCTTAATTGGGTAGGAACTCTAACCGTTCCTTACCAATCCCTTTCAAAGGTACTACCTTTGTCTGCACATCAACATCATCATGTGAATCATTTTGACACACATCATTCATGGAATCTTCACTTCCATTTCTGCCATCTTCTCTTTCCACTTTCTTTAGCTTTGGTGGAAGCATTGTTGGATTCAGAGTCCAACATTTTTGCAGCAAGATGTCCTTGCTTATGGCAGTAAGTGCACTGCATGTACATCCTCTTGACAGAATGATTTGCCTTGTCCAGTGGACCTTTGGCTTCTTGCTTCTTTTCCTTCAAAAGTTTCCTTTATGTGGCCATTCTCTTCCAACATCTAGAAACATCATGGTTATCCAAACCACAAAAGGAACATGCAACTCTTTTCCCATGCTTATGTGGAAATTTAGCATGCTTTTCAAAATCAAAAGGAATATGTTTAGAACCAGATTTATACCTTTCTCTTCCACCTTTATTGTCTTCATGAGGAGGTGAATGAAATGAAGAAGTGGCTCTCTTTGGAACACCATCAATCTCTTCAAGGTTGTTGGAGTCTCCCCAACTCTCTGGTTCAAGTGTGTGCTTCTTAACACCTGCATCCTGCAAATGATGTTTCAAGCCATTGCATTCCTCTTGAATACAACCTTCACACTTCTAAGGTAGAGGAAATGAACTGAAACTCCTTCTTGGGACTGTTTCAATGGCATTCATGGCAGCTTTGGAATTCTCTCCATAAGACTGTCCATAGCCAAGATCCAAATACTTAGGCCTTTCCTCAACCATTATTGGTTCAACAATACCTTGTGCATGCTTTCCCAAACCCTTTCCTTCATAGCCCATCTTGGACATTAGCTTGGAACCTATGCCTCTAGTATGTTTTTCAAAAGAACCAATATAAGCATTCTCAGAGGAATTTGAAGACAAACTAGAATCGCTTACCTCTTCTTCAAGCTGGTACTTGAGTAAGGCTTCTTGGGAAACAAAGAGTTGTGTTTCCAACTCACACATCCTCCTCATGTTCATATTTGCAATATGAAGTTACCTCTCCATTTCTTGCAATTTCTCAGAAAGCAACTACTTCTCTTCCTTCATGGAATTCAACTGCTCTCTAAGCATGCTACTCTTCCTTCCATCCTCATACATTTCTCTCACCATATCCATCATGGTGGACAATTCTTGCTTCATGTCTTCATCAAAGAATCTTGTGAAGAACGCAGAATTTGAGGACCTACTTGTAGAAGTTGTCATTATGCCAATGACTTCTTCTTTCTTCTTGTCCTTGCTGGACTGAGCTTTCTCTTCACCTCTGCAAACTCAAACAATAGTCAGTCTACAACAAGCATACAATCAACCTCTGATTGTTTAAACACCTTTTAGACAAGCAATCTTTGCTTTGTCAATCAAGCATTCTGATATAACCTTCTTTGAAGGTGTGGTTAATCAATCTTAAGCTCTAATACCACCTGATCTGAAAATGGGGCACTTAGGCTTCTTGTCCAATTTACAAGAACCTCTCCCACTTCCAAAGCTTTAAATTTTCCCAAGACTTAATTATTAACCAAAGTGGAATTAAGAAATGCTTGAAAATATAATCTATGCTTATGCTTGTTTTAAACTGATTATATGCTTTAAAAATCTGTTGTTTTAGCTGATATGTAAATGTGCTTAAACGTATATATAAGTGCATATAACAGTGAATAAGACAGAAATAAACAACCACACATTTAATTAGGATTTCACCCACAACTCTTGGGCTACATCTCTGTGAGCTCTAGTCAACTCAACTAGGTTCTCTGGGATTATGGTCTAAGTCTTTTTTACAAACTATTGGCTTAACTCCTATTGTTTTACACAAAAATAGTGGGTTCAAACACCATTTAATCCCTGGCTCTTAAAGCTCTGACTCTTGCCTCTGGCTCTTGGCTCTTGGTTCTGGCTCTTGGCTCTGACTCTGGCTCTTTGGCTCTTGGTTCTAGCTCTTGGCTCTAACTCTAGCTCTTTGGCTCTAGCTTTGGCTCACTGGCTCTTTAGCTCTGGCTTATATTTGCCCTCTATTAGTTTACAGCTCTCTAGGCTTTTCACTTGAACTCCAAGTGACTCCCTTGGATGCGTTTTTGCTTCTATGCTGCCTCTTTGAATTCTGCATTGCCTCTTTGCCTTCTACGCTGCTTTGCCTTTATTTTCAGTAGCAAGACCTCAAGGTTCAACAACAGCAACCCACAATCAACTCAGCAGCCAACTATCTTTGACATTCATGGCTTTTAAGCCAAATCGGCGATGTCTGTTTGTTTTCCCTTTTGAGCTCTCTGTCTTCTGGCTTTACGACTACCATAGTCGTTTTCTCTACGCATAATCATTCTCTTTCGCCTCTGTGGCTCTCTGAGCTTCATAATGCACAGGTGTGATGGCGGTTTCCAATGGAAAGGGACCGACGCATGGGAAAATTGGTCGTTTTGCCTTCCTGTGCTGAAATGGACACATAATACAATACACAGAGAAACGCGTGAAAAACACATCTTTGACCGTTTAGTAGGACTTAAAATTTTCATAACCCTACTTCATAACACTATCGGGTCTACCCTTAGTCACTGTCGCAAGTCGCAATTGGCATGTTCCCTGGTTTCCCTTCGTATTTTAAAAATGCATTAAAACACGGCAAAATCTTGCTTATCGGACATGAAATTATATTCATTTGTATTTCGGAACCCTTTCAAGTCCAATTTCATCGCATCGGTCACTTCCCTTCATATTTCGTTTATTAAATGAAATATGCAAAATACATAGAAAATGTTCGATCGGCGGATTTCAAAATATATTCAATGTTGCTTATAACTCTATCGGGTCCGGCCATCGCATCGCGCGCATGTATAGCTTCGATTGCGATCCGCCGATTTTGGCGATCGTACCATCGCATCGTCCGAGGTCTCACCTTTGCCTTGTGGTATCGTCGATTGCAATCCACCAATATCGGCGATCACGTTATCACATTGGCCGAATCCCATTACATGTTATGCTTCCGACTGCTCGCCGATTGTGATTGCTGATCGGATCTAGACCGTTGATCGGCCAAATCTGATGGTTCCTGTTCACTGCCTCTTTGACCTCCAATAGGCTCACTTTTTGCTGTTTTCTCATGTTTTTAGCCTCTTTCCCAAGGAACAAAAGGGGAACCTCTTTTTATGATAACTCCTTCATCTAAAGTCCATTTTTGCCCATTCAAGTTGCGTTGGATTCAAAATGAGGAGATCTCTGCAATGAGACTATTTCCGAGAGAAGCCTATGACTTTCATTTTCCTCTAATTTACAAAGGATTTGTGCCATTTGGAACCTTTTACCCCTTATATGAAGTCTTTTAGACTTAGAGGTTTTATCCAGGATCCATTTTTGGATCAATTGGACAAGCTTTGTCCATATTATGTCGTAAATGTAAAAGGAAGAATCCACTTCAATAATACCCACTTAACAACATAGAAATCTATAACATTTTTGAATGACAACATCCCATAGGACACTTACCACTGTTTCCAGGGTTAAAATCAATTTAAAAGGAGTCAGGGGAGGAGGTTGAAACAACACTCTTCACTGGTTCCAAGAAGCCATGGCAACCTTGGTCACTAGGTATGGTCCAAGACCATCTTTCCTTTTTTAATGTTTGGTCCAATATTTATAATCCTCAACAAGTTTCTTAGAAAATACAATATGTTCTAACTCCTTGGGAGATTCCTAACCCTCCTTTCATACAATATTCAATGCCTTGGCCTCAGTGGCCTTCTCCCCCAAATCAAACACTTCTATGGCCTCAAGGATAGTGTGGACCCTCTTTCCTAAACTAGTTTCCTATGCAGCTACTAATGCAGTAGCAACAGCTACAACTTCCTTCTAATGTACCAATAAGCTACCCTCCTTTATGACCATAATTACCTGTATAGCCTAACCCTAATCCAAACAATAAGGTAGCACAACAAGTTGAAGTGTCAATTTTTCCCACTTACTATATCTCACTTGTTTAATGTAACAAGGCATGATTATGATTGGGAAGAATAGTAAAGAGTTACCCATGTTATCATAGAAAATGAAGGAGATAGTTCCCTTGGGGAAGAAATTTTGAATCAGGAATCGTTGAACAAAGAACGAGTTGAACCCTCTATAATAGCCAATGATATTGTTGTTGTTGAGACTATTGTAATTGTTGATGTCACTGTAACAGTTGACACTTCTATGACAGTTGATATTGTGGATACAGTTAAATCTCTTGTAACAATTGATGTTACTACTATAGCAAGGCCTGTAGCAGCCGAAGTTGTTATCAATACTGAGACTTCTCTAAATCCACCCTACATAGAAATATTAATTGTAGCTAATGTTACCCCTCAATATAAGTCTAATTTTCCAAAAGATTTGAATAATTTACATGTATGAATTCCACTACTTAAAGTAATTAAATATGTCCCAATTTTTGCAAAAGCAATATGGGGACTTTGTGTGAAGAAACCCAGTAGAAAATGTGAAAACATCGGGATCCACCTAACGTGCATGTGGTAGGAAAATTATCAGAATCAATGTTAGGAGAAATTCCACCTACCAAGTTGAGGACCCTTGGCAATCCAACAGTGATTGTTCATATTGGAGGAACAACCATCCCAAACTCCTTAGTTGATTTGGGTGTTGCAATCAATATAATGCCCATGGATACCTATGAGTTGTTTGAATTCACCAATATAAAGTCAACCCCTATTGTGTTGGAATTTACTAATAGATCTAAAATTCAGCCTGAAGGGGTACTAGAGGACATAGTTATTTAAGTTGATTTTTGGGAGTACTTGATCAATTTTTTAGTGCTAAATCCCAAGGCTCGCTTGGGAGGATACCCCCTAATTTAAGGAAAACCTTGGTTGACTACTTCAGATGCATTTATCAACTGCATATCATGGTTTATGACTATATCTAATGGTAATACTACCAAAAATCTTATTTTGTATCCTCCATATAAGCCAAGTGTTGATTATGAGAGCCCTCTATTGCCTGAATTTGAACAAGAAGAAGATGATACATGACCACTCCTTACTATTGGTAATGCCTTGTATTTTAAAAATGAGACAAAGGATGACACCATTAGTAGTTTTATCGATGATCCCTCTATTGTTACACAGCCAATATCCCTACTATAGAGTATTATAATGAACATATCTAGTGAGAATTAAGTTGTTGATTATCTTATTATAAAAAATATACTTGTTCCCCCTATTCTTAAGAGTATTCTAGTTGAGGTTGAACCTAGAAAGAGCTTACACATTAACCCTAACATGTTACCTACACAAATAGAAAAGTTGGTATAGTTGTTGAGGACGTATAATTCCCTTAGTTTTATGCACTCACCATATTTATTTAAAAGAGGTTTCCCAACATGTTTGACAACCTTAGCAAAGAATCAACTAGACCTTGAGATATGTTGTCAAAGAAAAGCTTCAAAAACTTTTGAATGCAAATTTCATCTGCCCAATTTTCAACAGTCAATAGGTATCCCCACATGTTGTTGTTCCTAAGTACAATGTCTAGTGGAGAAACTATGTTGACTATAGGGAGATTAATAAAGCCATATTTATTTAAAAGAGGTTTCCCAACATGTTTGACAACCTTAGCAAAGAATGAACTTGACCTTGAGAGATGTTGTCAAAGAAGAACTTCAAAAACTTTTGAATACAAATTTCATCTACCCAATTTTCAACAGTCAACAGGTATCCCCACATGTTGTTGTTCCTAAGTACAATGTCTAGTGGAGAAACTATGTTGACTATAGGGAGATTAATAAATCCACTCAGAAGGACCATATCCCACTACCTTGCATTGATCAAGTCCTTAATACCCTGTCTGGTAAAAAATAACTTATCATTCCTTGATAGGTTTAGTGGTTATAATCAAATTTGAATTACCCCTAAAGATCAAGACAATACCACCTTTACCTGCTCTTGGGGTACATTTTCCTATAAAGTCCTTTTTGGACTCTGTAATGTGCCGGCAACTTTCCAATGGGTTGTGTTAATAATCTTTTTTGATGTGTTTAATGACTATTTGGAAATGTTCATGGATAATTTCACATCATATGGTGATGAGTTTGATGAAGCCTTAAATAATATTGAAAAAGTGCTTGAATGTTGTATACAAACCCATCTCGCTCAACATAGAAAAGTGCCACATGATTATGATCAAAGGAATTTTGTTGGGACATTATCTCTCTGTTAAAGGTATACAAGTCAATATAGCAAAAATCAAGGTAATTTTTAAGATTCCTACTCCTAAGGCACAGAAAGAGGTACATAGATTTTTAGGGCATGCGGGTTATTATAGGCACTTTGTAGAATTTTTTTGCTAAAATTTCATATCCATCATTTTCCCTACTATCAAAAGATAAAGAATTCATGTGGACTGACAAGTGTAGAAATTGTTTTGCAGAACTTGAGGGGTGTGTTACAAAAACTCCTATTTTGTGAGGACCAAATTGGGCGTTGTCATTCCACATCTCCATGAACGCCTCCGATACAACCATTGGGACTATGTTGGGGCAGCAAGAAGGAAACAAACCTTATGCCATCTACTATATAAGAAAGAATTTGAGACTTGCATAATTAAATTATATGGTAACTGGGAAGGAATTTCTTGGTTTTATACATGCTATCAATTTAGGCATTATATTATTGGTTATCGAGTTTTTGTGCATACTGATTATTATACTATTCGATTTTTAATGAGAAAACCAATCACCAATAGTAGAGTTACTAGGTGGTTGTTGTTACTGCAAGTATTTGACATCACCATTGTAAGCAAGCCTAGAAGCGATAATGTTGTTGTTGACATTCTTTCTAGGTTGACATTATTTTCCAAACGAATATATTTTTGTCAGGAAAAATTTTCTTATAGAGCTAGCCATTTAATTTATTTCTTTTATTATCAAAAAAAATAGAAAAAAATAATAATAAAAAAAGGAAAAAAATAATAATAATAATAAAAGTAAAAAAATAAAAATAATAAAAATAAAAGTAAAAAATAAAATGTCTAATGGTGAAAACCCCATTTGGGGTGCAGTTTGACAATGTGGTGATTAAAAACCAACTCATTGGTGGTCAACACACTCCCTTTTTGCAGTAAAAGTATTCTAAAATTCTTTTATCACTAGTTTGTTGATATTGAAGATTCAACATTGATGTTGATACACAACCAAATGTACCTACTCACCACTAGATGTTGCTACTAATACATAATGATATGTACCTACTTACCACCATATGTTTTTGTTGATACACAACCTCGTGTACATGTTGCCCACTAGATAATGCTACTAATACAGACTTGACATACTTGCTAATCATCAAATGTTGTCATTAGTAAAGCCTTTTTTGTTATTGATACTCTCTTATTTTTACAATGGACTTTGCAATGATTGTACCATGATTGTTGCTATTGTGGCTGCATCAAAGGGACCCACCAAGGAAAATTGCCATGAATTCGCAATCAAGTGTCTCCAACTGACTCAACATTGTCTTGTCAGCTACTGCATCAGCATGATTGGTAAGCTTATATAGATAAACTTCTATCATTTACTCGCATTACTACAAATTATATGTAACATTGACCATCTATTATAGTGGTTGAGGATGACCTCCATTCCAAAGTTGGGGTGGATTCATATTGTACTTCCATATGATACACCATCAGTACTCTAATTTGGCACAATAATCGATCAAACCTTTTCATGCACAACATCATTTCCAATTATACCACCCTATCACCATTAGGCTAACATGACCATTTCAAATTCATCTATATATTTGCATCACCTTCTCATTATGGCATGAAAAAATTGATTAATGCCTTGTTGTAAGTAAAATCTTGCTAATTTATGCAAGCTTGGCGTCCTCGTTCCAACAATGACTGCATGCATGATTTATGCACCTATAATTATGTTTGTGCATGAGAAATTAGACTCGTGGGAGAAGAAGTAGTGTGACATGAACCAGATTTTATCGATGCATTAAGGGACTATCCAATAGCTTAATGGATATTCCAAGTTGCAGGTTGGCTATCATATTTTAACAAGTTGTAAGGGTTCAATGCCAACATATTGCTTTAGAATTTGCACAAGGTTCCATGGTTAGAGGAGTACAAATAGTTGTTATAGAGGAATTCATATCTAGCATGACAACTTTACCTCAAACAGGGATGTGATGATTCAGCAAAAAAACTAGAGTTAGTATAACTATGGCTACATTTTTACAAGAAGGAGAGGATATAAGGAATAAGGGGAGAGGTGTAGATAGAAACTCACTTCCACATCCTTAGGAAGATGTAACTTATTTTATTCAAAAGCTAATCATCTATGAAGGATGATTTAGGATAATTTTTCATTATCACTTCGGTTGTTGGCACACTTGCATAGTAGTAGTTGGTCAATATGCATACATCCTTTTGAAACCATTGCAGCATATGGAAAATGTTGTTCGACACTCTAAATACCCTAAAACATGTGTAACCAATCATGGGTTTATTAATCTCATCATCAATGATTCATTGGAACAATAGGGGAGTACATGGGCAAGGTTGTTAGTCACTACTAGAGTACTAGTTAGAAAAGAGATTGAAGAAAATGAGTTTGAGGAGTAGGATGGAAATGTTGAAGCATGTAGGTTTTAACCCTGTATGGAAATGACCTACAAATGAATTCTTAAAATTAGAAAATATAAAATGAGGAGAATATAAAACAAATACACAGATATTTCCTCTGGATCCCAAAACAAGGACTACCAGATTATTTTTCATCATATTTCTATCAATGTTACAACACATATTTATACATGACGAAGAATTCATAAACCCCAATCCATTAACCCTGGATTATAACATAATTGTTGTTCCATTGACCAGATCTATGAGATACCATGGGTAGAAAAGCATCATACCAAAAACCATGTGCAAAACCCATGCACAAAACCATGGGTAGGTCAACCCGCCTAACATAGGGTCTAAAAAATAAAATCTTGGGGCATTTCCCTAGACCCGTGCAAGGGGGCTACAACCCAGCGCATGCGGCTAGTTGTGGAAAGAATATAACACACACCCAACAAATCAAAGGAAGAAAAGTCGAATAGGAGGAATGATTCACATGCTGATACACCTACTCAAAACCCTCAGGAAGATATACTTGCATAAACCCTTCCTACTGATACACCCACAAATAACTTCTGAACTAAAAAGGGAATGCATATTGAAACACTAGTGGACATTATTAGCAAATCCTTAGGAAGTTTTGAATATGGGATATGTCATATTGAGGAAGAGTAGCCCCACACAAGAAAGTAAAGAAGAGACTGTTGAAAAAATATGTGGGACACAAATTCCCAAAGAGAAGGATTAAAATTGTTTTTGCACTACCACCTGCTCCAACATCATCCAAAACCCCCACTGCTACTATAGAAGAATTGAATAAATCATAGGAGCATATCAGCAAGAATATGAAGGAGTAATTCAAACAAAAACAAGATGATACCCCCTTTCTAGTAAGTATGAATGTGACCTCCTACCTCATCAAGTTGAGGACTTAAGAAAAGAAAAGAAAAATAAGAAATCAACTAATATGCTTAGGGAAAATTCTCAAACCAATAAGCATACAGAATTAGAAACCCTAGCCAAGGTATTAGAAATGGTGGACATGCCTTCTCCTCCATCTGAAATTATAAAAATTAGAAAACCATTGTGTAAATTGTGTAGGTAGTTGCATGAAGAAGTTGGTTATGCATGGGAATAAATTCAAAAGCATGTGACTGTTTCGGTAGTAGTGCAGGTAGAAATTGAAGTGGATAAGGTGAAATTTTAGGCTACACCACAAGGACATTTTGAAGATGTTGTTGTCACACAAGAACTAGTATTTGAAGCAAAGTAGCTTGAGGAGTTTTTTATTGCACCATAAGAACCTATTGGAGATTTTGTTGTCCCACAAGAACTAGCAGTTGAAGCAGAGCACCCTGAGGGAAATAAAATTGTTGATACACAAGAACCTACTGACAATGCTACTATTACACAAGAACTAGTAGATAAGGTATCTCAGTTAGAGGTAAAGGGAGAATAAAAGAAAGAATAAGGGAATTTATAGAAATTTGTTAAAGGCATTTGTGTAACAACAGTAGAGACAGTATGGCCTAAACCTAAAGAGAACCTAGATTCAACATTTTTCCTTGTCGAATTCGGAAAATGGACATGATTGGAAGTCTCATTACAAGGAGTGATTTCTTTTAGTGATCATAAGAAAATTGTCCATGACCTTAAGGAAGCTTGGGTTGAGGAATTGATGCTTCAGAGATTACAATTGAACAAGATCAAGGAGGAAAGAGAGAATATGTGGGAGCTATAGGAAGAAATTCAGTAATTACATGAAGACAAGGAACATATGAATGACCTTGCATTGAGTGTATTGAACTGTAGGAGACCCTCTCCTTCTTATACCTTGTTCTTACAAGAAAAGCTTTTCCTCTTGAGATTGACAATAGTGAAAGAGTAGAGGTCGTGTAACATGGTTGACATCAAAACCTTCCTAGAGAATTTTCAAAAAGCCAGTTTTGTGGAGAAACTTTGATTTGGAGAGAAATTTTTAAATTTTCACCTTATGTAGCAAACATCTAGTTGAAGGCATTCAGGACTTTTATGCAGAATCAAATCAACTAGAAGGTAGCTCATGACATTGTAATGACAAACCTAGAAGGAGGGCCATTGTATATTCAAAATGAGCTTGATTTTGTTTGTGAAGTATTAAGAGCATATAAAAATTTCTTACAATCTCTAGAAAGAAGGGATAAGGTGAAGGAAGTTAGGAATAAATTCCTAGAGCATTGTTCCATGAGCATTGAATTGATGTGACAAGGTACATTAGATGGGGGCAAGTTAAGGTGGAAAGTATGTGATAGAAAGATGAAAAATGAGGACCCTTCATTGAAGAATGTAACTAGTGTTAGTATCATAATTGTATTTCATTCATAATATAATGTATGTGTCAAAAGAAAGAAAAATAAATTTTATTGTAAAATAAATTAACTTATTAAAGCACGGGTTGCATACTTGGGTCAACGATTTTTTGGTCAAATCCTCCATTGTAGGATTCTAGGGTTTATGTCAAGATTCCTTGTCCTTGTCATTATGTAAAATGTCCTTCCTAGACTTTATCAAACAAGAAAGAAAGAAAAAAATTATGTATTTCGAGTCATTTAGGCCTCCTCCACTAAGTCGGCCTCAACCTAAACAAGTCGGCTTCATCAAGGGAATTCGACCTCAGAGATTCACTATATAAAGGAAGCAACTTGACCTCATTTGTAACACATCACAAACAAGTTCATTATGCAATAGTTGGAGGAAGAAAACAAAGTGAAATTCCTAAGAAGAATGAGAAAAACCTAGCAAATGAGAAGGAAGTTTTTTTTAAAGCAAAAGAAGTCATTTCTCTCTACTATCACATGTGCAAATTTTTTGGGTTGCTTGGAGGGTTGAAGTTAAAAACCAAAAGCTGGGATGAAATTATGAAGCAGCAGGGTTGAAAATTTATCTTTGATGCAATATTGTTGCAATTGATCTTTGAAGTTTGGAAGGAAAGTTTGAGGGTTGATTTGGTGGAGTGAGAAAGATCTTTTGGTCAGGTATAGGGTCTTGGTTTCTCTCAAATTAATTTGAATCTATTAGTGGAAGAGATTGACTAGATTTTCCCCTATAGATGGGTTTTAACCCTGGCTAAGTGCCTATATCTGGTGTCATTGGTCTTCATGTTTTGATTTGATGATTTCTTTATGAAAAGAAGATAAAATAAGAACACAAAAACAAGTTAATAATACTACAAGAATATCACAAGTAATTATCAACATAAGAGAATCTTTCTAACTTTTTTATTTTCTAACATGGTATGAGAGCTAAGGTGAAGGAGGAAAGAAAAAGGAAACTTGAAGGTCTATTGAAATAAGATCATTAAGGAAAGGATCATATAAGCAGAAAATTATATTATCTATATCAAGTGAAGGAGATATTATAAAGTTTATGGAAACCTCAATGAAGACAATAAATTATAAGGAGCCTCCAAATACAGGGCATGGAAAAAAAATGGATATTATTCTTGCTAAGAATAAAGTTTTGGATTTTGCTCAAGGAAATGTTAAGAAACCTACAAATAATGTAGGAAAGGAAAGTGCGAGGAAACTGACATCTTAGCCATGAATCTAATAGTAGATGGAAGGAAAGGACAATCTAATCCCATACATATCCAAAATAGGCTCTGAACAAGAAATGTATGAATCCCTCTCCAAGTTGTTTACCATCAAGAAAATTGGTCAAATATCTAGTCTCAAGAATGAACTAAGAATAATAAAGATTCCAAAATATGATGTTAGATCATCATATTTTGTAAGGATCTCTAGAATAAGAGATGAACTCCAAGCTATTGATGAAATTGTACCCAAAAAAAGAACGTGTGATTTTTTCACTACTTGGTCTTCCAAAATATTGGAGCTCTTTTGCATTAGGAATTAGCAATTGGAAGGATATACCAACCTTTGAAAAAATTTGGAATGCATGCAGTCAAGAAAAATCCCGCATCCCATTAGTAAGTGACAAAAAGGAGGATGAAAAAAACAATATTTCAAATGCTTACTCTGCCCATCACAAGAAGAAGGGAGTATACAATAATTTCCAAGGACCAAAGAAGAAGGATGAGCTATCAAAGATTGAATGCTACAATTTTCATAAGATGGGATACTACAAAATTAAATGTCCTAAAAATATAAGACAAGAGAAAGAGAACATGTAGATATTGTTGATGAAGCTCCACCCAAGAAAAACAAGACTGGAGAATCTGAAGGCAAAGAATTATTTGCTAAATTCTCTTAGGGATATTATCCTTTGAATATCCTTCTACTTTAAGTTTTGTAATGTTTTATTTTATGTTATCATTTATAGAGTTTGTAGATATAATATATCTTTTTAGAACTTTTTGTATTATTTAAGTTGTAGTTATACCTCTGAAAGACTAAATTAAGAGGGAGCCTTCACCATTTTACCAAAATATAAGCATATTATTCTTTGTTTCATCTTTCATGTTTGGTTTCCTCCTCACATCGATATTTGTTTGTATTGTATACTCATAACCTTTTTCTTTATATTTTTCTTGGTAGGAAAACTTGCAAAATGCAAAAAGGTTATGGAGGAAACTTCAAAGGAAAGATTTGAGTCATGAAAGAAGCTTTGTTGCAGAGGAATCCCTTCAGAATGATATAAGTTGTGTTAAAGAACCACTCAAGATGTATCTTAAACTACAAGTTTTGTTGCATAGGTTTCTTCATACTATTGGTATGATCATTCTCACTCGTAATTTGCTTTATATTACTAACATATTTTTGTCTAGGGTTTTGAATCATAAAGATTATTGTTATTAGATTGAATCTACCCTTTTTATATTTTCTCTTATCATTTGACCATTTTTTTGAAACCCTAACCTTTAGGGTTCATTGTAAAACCCTAGCCTCTTGATGATAAGGGTATATCAATGTTAATAATGAAACCCTAGTCTACTTAGGGGTTGTTGATAAATTATATAACATATAATGAAATCTTATTCTTTTGAAGTTTAGGGTTTTGATAATGTCATGGTAAAAACCCTATTCCTTTACGATTTGTTGTTAATGTCTAGGTTATAAAATGAAACCCTAGATTTTTAGAAATTGGTGATTTAGGGTTTATGAACAAAAACCTTAAAGTAAAGTCCTAGGAATAAAGACCTAGGTGTATATTCTTTCTTATGATCAGAACCCTAGCTTGGTCACAATTGTTATCTAATTTTTGAAATTCGATGTTTACATCTAGGCTTTACAACAAAATCATATAAATAAATTGATATAAGGAAATAACAATGAAACCCTAGACATGAAATGCTAGTATGCTAATTTTATTGTTGATTTATATAGTTTGACTTTATTGATGAAATCAACAAATGTTAGTAGATTTTGACATGTAATTCTAAGAGCATGTTGTTGAAACCTTTTGATTGGATTGATATCTTGATTGAGTTGTTCATATCTAAGGCTTTATGTCTCGAAGATGGAGTCTAGGGTTTATGACACAATCCTAGAAAGATGTTGAAGTCTAGTATATAAGATATGACCTTTGCTAATTATGAACCTAACTAGGTTTAGGTATCTGATGTATAAAGCTTGAATGTTTTGACATGATTTTTATATAGTTGAATTCATGCTTCTGTATATTTGTATTTGGTTGTACTTGTTATTAAAGTTTTGCAGATACATAATATTCAAGTTGTTGAAGATGTTCATAATTGAAAATGACAATAATGATGAGCGTGATGAAGGAAGCTACAAGAATGATAATCAAGGTAACCTTGATGCCATGAGAAAGAAATAAAGCCTTGAAAGATTGAAGTCTCTCCAATATTATAAAAGTGGGAAGTTGTTGAGTTGAGAGGGGCTTAGATAAAAGAAATGGTATATCTCCCCAATTAAGAGGGAGGGCATATTGTGACAAGCATATTAAATACCTTGAATAAATAATGAATGAAAGTACAATAGATGGATTTGCAAACAAAATACTTGAGAAGTATTGAGGTTGTATTTGGTGTTATTGAAGAAGTGAAAGAAGAAATCTTCTGACAAGTTCTATTTGGATAACTTGATAATGATATAAGTAATAGAAAACTGATTGAGAACCCTGAAGATTTGTGTTTACCTTTATATATATTTTAAGGTTTATTATTGATTGGGGTTTTTATTGTATAGGATCTCTCTGTAAAAATATTGAACGTTTGAAGCATGCTTGGATTGGCGGTTATATTTGATTTATTTGATTAGGAGAGATAAAGTATCTTGGGGTGACAAGATGCTGGGGAGGACATCTGGTCGACCTATGTGTTGATGTCTAGATCCCGAAGTAGGGAGGGTGGTGTTGGTCTTAGAGCTATGACCTTGGAAACGCACCTAGATCCTTGGGTCGATGTTAAGAATTAAAAGCTTGATGGTACCTAGAGTTGCTAAAGCTTGAGTACACCTTAGTCCCACCCAATTAGAGTACCCTCGTCAGGTATCTAATATATAGCATTGTGTGTTATATGACTCTTCATAGAGCATATCATTTTCAAATATTCCATGTACCTCTATATATATGTAATTAGGAATACCTCCCTAGTTAAGAGGGAGTGTTGAAGAATGTAACTAATGTTAGTATTCGTGATTGTATTTGAGTCATAATATAATGTGTTTGTCAAAAGAAAGAAAAATAAAATTTATTGTAAAAGAAATTGACTTATTAAATCATGGGTTTCATGCTTGGCTCAATGATTTTTAGTTCAAAGTCTCCATTGTAGGCTTCTAGGGTTTATGTCAAGAATCCTTGTCCTTGTCATTATGTAAAAGGCCCTTCTTGGGATTTATCAATCAAGAAAGAAATTTATTTTTATGTATTTTGAGTCATTTCGGCCTCCTCCACTAATTTGGCCTCAAACTAGACAAGTCGATCTCATCAAGGGAACTTGACCTCATTGATTCACTTTATAAAGGAAGAAACTCAACCTCATTTAGAGCACATCACAAACAAGTTCAAATTGCAGTAGTTGGTGGAAGAAAAGAGAGTGAATTCCATATGAAGAAGGAGAAAAACCTAATGACAAAGAAGTCTTTGTCAAGCAAAGAAGTTGAATTTTCTCTCCCTATTATCACACGTGTGAAGTTTCTGGGTTGTTGGGAAGGCCAAAATTACAGACCAAAAGTTGGGCCGAAATTCTAAAGAAATAGGCCTAAAATTTGTCTTTGATGAAGTGTTGTTGCAATTGATCTTTGAAGTATGGGATGATAATTTGAGGGCTAACTTAGTGGAGTGAGAAAGATCTTTTGGTCAAGTTTAAGGTCTTGGTTTGTCTTAACTTGATTTGAATCTATTAGTGGAAGTGTTTGACTAGTTTTCCCCTATAGAGGGGTTTTATCCCTGGTTGAGTGCCTATATCTGGTGTCATTGGTCTTCATGTTTTGATTTTATGATTACTTGATGAAAAGAAGATAAAATAATAACATAAAGAAATTTAATAAGACTACAATAATATCACAAGTAATTATCAACATAAGAGAATCTTTCTACCTTTCTCATTTTCTATCACCCTTATTATTTTCATAATTTTGTTCATTCTCATTTTAGGATTCCTAAATATTTAGACTGTATCAAGAGATGTGGGCCCAGTTGGCTTGGTATAAGATTCAAATTATCATTGATTTGGCTCCCCATTTTTAGGTACCATCATTTGTATCAGTTAAAGCCAGCAAATGCAGAGATGTGGTGGATGGATTGAACCATCACTGGTGGTTACGGAATTTACATAGATGATATAGAAATGGCCTATAATTTCTCTAAATTACACTCATTGCATGCGTTGAAAATTGACTGAAGGGTTTGCATGAGGACATGTAGTTGCTTTAGCTAGGGGGAGATGTTGGGATGTGGAATTAGCACGATTTTTACCCTAATTTGTCCATATTTTCCACCATATTTACCCCTCTAAACCATACTTTTTTAATCCATTCATCGTCTTTTTGACTAATGTATGCTACTTTCTTATGTCACCTTAGTTTATGCAATTTTGCTTGTATTTTGATAAGAGGTTGATTGTTTTGAGCGATTTTATTAATAAGTTGACAAAGGATCTCTTTCACGGTAGTCTAGCTTGTTGGAGTATTGTTGCTTGTATACTATGTTGTTTCTCCAGGTTTTGTGTTATTGATATTCCAAGATGAGATTATGTTGGTATTGTTGTCACAGTGATGATATTCTCATAGTACTATGTTTTCCCGACAACACCAACAAGAGTCAACATGGGTTATCACATGGCCATAGTTAGTCTAGACTGGTGTTCAAACAAGGAAACTACTTCTTGATGACGCAGCCAATTCTGTTGTGACAATTATGAATTTATGTTGTTGGTATCCTACTATTTGAAGATATTATAGTAACGTTATTTTATTCTCAGTAAATTGTTGTAATTTTTTATGTAAGGATCTCAATTTGGACAACATGAGAATCGAGGGATTCTCATAACTTATTACAATCTTAAGAATAGACATGATGTGATCTATAAAGAAGGAATCCCTATGCCTCAGGTGGGGGCGACGAGACTATTGCGTTTGCAAATTTCTATGGTGATTTGAATTTGAGGAATATGTTTCCATATATTTTCCCACATTATTCATTTTTTCTTGATGTTTCAAGTCCAGACTAGGACCCATCATCCGAAGAAATCTTGATGAGAGAAAGGATAAGAGAGGAGATGCAAATAAATAAATAAAAAGAAAGAAAAAAAAAGTTGACTATTTAATTAATAATTTTAAACACTAGTAGACACATAGTAATATATATTTTAAAAAAAAAATAATAATTAAACTAATTGTGAATGTTAAATTATTCTATGTAAAACATTAATAATAGCACTAGATAATAATTAAATATAGAATTATAGTAAATAAAATTAAATAAAATAATTATTACATATGTCAGAGGTAAATATAAATTAATAATACATTAATTAATTAGTTCTACAAATTAAATAATTAATTACCAAATTATTAATTAGTCAATAACATAGGAGATCATAGACTTCCTAAGCTAGCTTTAAATTCCAGCCAAAACCACCTAAGGCTCAAGTGAAGGTGGTATAAAGACACAAGAGCCTAGTTAAACCTTTGGGAGATCAACGAGAATGATGCATTGCAAAACATTAATAACATTAAAAATATGGTTACTTCTAAGTTCAAAGAAAAAATGCGGTGTGAGAAAGATTTAGCAGATAAAAGAAAATTAAGTTATTATAAGAAAGTCATCAACCCCACCCTAGAAGATCAAAAGTATCTCTCTGTCTTAACTAGCTCAAAGAAGAAAATTAATATAGCAAAGATTAGAATGAACTCTCATGAGCTCCATAGTGAAACAAGTCGTTGGGCAGTTCCTAAAACACCATGGATGGAAAGGATCTGCCATCTCTGTGAGAATAGGAACATCGAGGATGAAAACCACTTCCTCTTAGAGTGCCCCACATAAAACCACATTAGATCTCAGTTTCATAATCTTTGTCGCAGTACTGACCTTCCTAGCCTTTTACGATGTGAAAATTATAGTGAGCTCGGGAGGCTTCTCTCCAAGCTTTTTGAGCATAGGAATAAAATTCTTAAATCAAACTAAATAATTTGTTTCTTTAGGTCTGATAGACCAAATTTTGGTCTCAGTGGACGTTAGCCATCATCATCATCATCAATATATTACTAAATTAGTTAATAAACTAATTAATATTATAAACCAAATAAACTAATTAATTAA